>UXGD01001678.1:0-32224 GCA_900474315.1 Torymus auratus
CAACAACACTGCGCTTTAATTGAATAAACAATATCAAGTTTAAATAATTCAGCCGGCAACTGCTGCTAAACTAAAAGAAACAAAAAAAAACATCTGTTCGAAAGGTGATTAAACTCTTCTATCTACATCGCTGACTACAGCAACATTCTTTCATTTTTCCCCCCACATTCAACAGACTGTTTCACCGCCGACCAAAACAATCCGAAAATCGTGCAAATTGCAGCCGTAAATCGCGAAACTTTCAACACGCGCTCAATAACTCTCTCTCCCTCCGAAAATCGTTAAGCTTCTTTTCCAATGAATATGGACTCGTCGAAAATACTTGGAATCGTTCGCGAATGAGCGCACCGAAGCTTTATTTAAACATTTGCGAGGATGACGCTCGCGAAATCGAACGGAACGAGACTGCCGCGAATAAACGAAACAAGCTCGTTCCTCTCTGCCCATTCCAGCACTGTAAAGCTCGACTGGGGATTAGCTAAACGGCTCGAATGATTCACTCGCACACGTTCGTTCCCTGCGCCCGCCGTGCTCCGGTTTACACCCGCGGGACGACTCTCGCGTTGGGTTTTAATTTAACGAACGAGCTTCGGGTTAATTTTTAACGAGCGCTATATGCCTGGACCTTTTTTTTATCGGTGAACGCGTGGGCGGAGATGGAAATTATTGTCGGGATGGGTTTGCGCTTTTTTAATGAAGAATGAATAAATAATAATAATAATAATAATAATAATGAAGGTTGTTTATGTGTAGTTTTGTATATTTGACTTATTTGTGTATCAGAAATAATGTTTATTTGAGAATGATGTACTGTATTTTTAAATCTATTATGAAAAAGCCATTTCCTTTGACTAATGACATACTTATATACCATCATAAATACATAAACAACTACGGACACAAATATATATATAATCGTATGAAGAAGAAAAAACCCAGAAAATCTCAACGAAACCGCACGAATCATTCCTTAGCAACAACAGCCCATCCCTTCGCATACCTCCGCGCGTACGTCGAAACCACAACTCGACCCTCCTCCCTTATCACCGTCACCTAATTTCTCCGGCATACGCCCTATATGCGTGCACCCGCAAGCGCGTATCCATTATTCATCCTCACCAATACACACACACACACTTTTTCTCCCCCCGTGCGCTCGATAATAGTTTCACGCATGACTCGCGCGCAACCCCTGCTTTGAACTTGGGGGAGGAAAATGGGCCACTAGGTCGGAACTTGCCGTATCACAATGGCCCGTCGTGATTGAGATTGCTTCTTCGGGGGTTTTGTGTGTTGGGATGCGTGTGCGGAAGAGAAATATCGCGTGGTATTGTTGTTGGAAAAGGAGGTGGGGGTAGTGATCGATGATGGTGGTAAGTATCGCGCGTACATAGTTTTCCTTGTTTTTCTCCTAATATTTAACGCGTAATAATGGTGAAAATGTTTTCCAGGAGTGTATTAATCCCATCTACTGTATTACTCATGATGAAAATACGACTTTTTATTATATATATAAAGCTCGATGAAGTTAATATAGAAAGAAAAGGTAATTGTTTTGCCGATTCAGCACAGCGCGCGTTTATTTACCAAACAACATATATACGCGACACTTCTATGTTTGCTCAAGTGCGCTCGCCGCCGCGCAAGTAACGTTGGCTAAGAGAGAATCACAGACACACACACACGTGGCGACCGGCCGCCTTGAATTAATTTAATTCTGACTAATCCGCCTTGACACTCGCGTGGCGCGCGCCGCCGCAATGATTCCCAGCGCGCATATAGGCATCATTCGCAATCTGCGATGCTGGTGAAAAATTCAAGAGAGGCCGCGTAACCGATCATAATAGAAAGCCGCCTATGCGGCTAACCGAGTTCTGGTTTTTGAAAAATAATGGGAAAACGGGAAACGAGAGTTGCGCAATGGTTGGGTCGGTGCGGAGGGATGAGTCACGTGTCTGTAGGATGATTGTTTTTTTTTTTAATGAGATGAGGATGGTATGTTGGAGGTGGGATATAAGATGTTATCCGAGCCGTGGAAACGGTTGTAGGAGAGGCGTGAAAACGAGTTTTAAGAAAAGTTTAATTGCCGATGTACATACACATCACACACGTGATGTACATACGGGATTTAATGAGTTGTCGGCGTTTAATGCAGAGTCACTTTATTAAAACTTGGTTATTTTCCTCGTAAACAGCGCGAAAATCCATCTATTAATTAAGAATCAACACCGATTCTCCATTAAAAAGAAAAAAACAATTCCACCGCCCCGTCGGTTCGTCAAAACACTTAAAACCGCCGCTTCATTAAACCTCCCTTCTCTCGCCCATCAAAAATCCCCTATACCCATAAACATCAGCCCTCGTTAATTAGCATACGTATGTACGTTACTGCTGCTCTATCCCGACGCGCCAAATCATCGTCCCGTGGCGAATCGTTAATTGCCGAAACCCGAAGGGGAAGTCTCTCTCCGAGTAGCATTCGCAGCGCGTGCCCTGTTAACTTGTCCCGTCTCTTTTAACGCGACGGCGGAGGGGATTTTACGCGTTCAGGACTTTCGTGCATTAGCTAATGGAATTTTTACAAGTGAACATTGAATTTCAGTGTCTTGTAGGGACCGAAATGAGGGCGAAGGTCGGATTTTGTTGTGCTGATGGGGGATCGTATAGTTGTAAAAGTTTTACCATTAAAATGGCATTAAGAGCGAGTTCGTGGCGATATCTATCGTTTATATTCCGCTCTCTATCGGTGCGAAAACAAGTGTGTTACACGGAAAAAAGTCGTGTGAAATCTAATCTCGAGTAGGTACGGCTGCAGGATTGCATTTTTTCGCGCGGCCGTTATACAAGTATTTGCTATAATACAGAAGCCGAGTATAATCAATCGTTATACTCGCGTAACGACTTTCTCTCATAAATAAACCCCGCGACCGTTACAAAATCTCTTCTCTTCTCTCTCGCAGGTCTAAAACACTCCTGAAAGAAGTCCATCTCACCCTGCCATTAAAAAATCTCTCTTTTCTCCGCTAAAACCCTCATCGTGCACTGCACTACTATACTCCTCGAAACAAAGTAGTCGAGCCTGCGCGGGCAAGTGGCTTAACCTCCCCGGAGAAGAGAGAAAGATCCCAGAGATACATCCCCCCACCAGAGACGTGTACATTCGGTGAGATTACCGCATCAGCGCGCGAATCTGGGTCGCGAAAATTCTCTCTACTCTTTTGTACTCCGGGGGTAACTTTTTAACGCCGTGGCGCTCAACGACCTATATAAAACTAGCAAGTCGCGCGCGGGATCGATAAGAGTATATACATCACAGTATACGCGAGCGATTTTTCCCTCAGGGCGCTGGGATGCAGTACTGTGTGTGCGCTGAAGGTGACTATATGGAGGTGTTGCGTGTCGGTGCACAGAGAGAGAGAGAGAGAAAGAGCGAGTTGGGAGAGGAAAGTGTTTTAGATGGGGCCGAGATTAGAGCCGGGCGCGGCTGGGATTTAAGTGGCAATGTGTTTTGGGTAATGACTGCAATTTTTTTTAGACTAATTTCTAGACCCTCGAGGGCGAAATGAGCGCGTTATTAAGATAGGAATCTTTCTATGGTTGATGAGTTATTCACGTATCAGTTATATTTTTGAAATACGATCTTACTTATGATATCGTAATGGTATTGTACTATACTTAAATACCAGTTTCTTTTTTACAGCAGAAAATTAATTTGCACTAAAAATAACTCTATTATTACTGCACATTTTCAATGTTGTATATACCGTCGTTTCTGCGTGCAGCGCTAAACTATTACGCGAAGTCAAATAAGCGTAACACGCGTGTAAGTATTACACTTCGTTCCATCGCACGCAACGATGCTCGACACGCACACTCGTAAATCTTCAATAGACTTCTTTTTATACACACATACATACACATACAAGCGTCTACTTCACTCGCCGTCCACGCAGGCTTACAGCATCTCGGCCTATACTTAGACGACACAATTAAATAAGCGTAAACATCCAAATTTAGATTCTACACATAGAGCTACCTCGCTCCTGCAAGTATCTAATTAAAGAGAAAGAAAAAAAGTAGAAGAAGCCCACGTCACGCTGATTTTTTCGTCGCGACACAGCTCACACAATGCCCGCATGTATATACATCACCCACGCGCGAGCGCGCGAATCCTCCTTTAATCAGCGCGAAATCGCCGGACGAATTAATTATACCAAACTCGGCGAATATAACGCGCGTCGGAAGCGATTAATTATCCGAGTTTCGGGATAAGCCTGTGCAAGCGCGAGTGCAATAATTCAGTCCGAACGTTCTCGATATCTCTCCCTCTTGTATTTTATTAATTAACGCTCGACTTATTAATCGCAAGAGCTTCGACGGGGGAGAAAACGCTCGCGATAAATCACGATATACTTCGAACGAAGTGATCCATATAGTGTGTGTGCAGATATACCTACTTCGCGGCACAGTGTGTGACGTACGCGGCATGTATACTTATATGTATGCAAATCGCGGGTACAAGTGTATGCGTGAGCAACACAATGGTCCGATATGTCTTGCGCGTCGCACGCGGAAATAGCGAGCTCGCGGCTAAAGGTTAGGGTTATCGCGTGCGTGAAGAGAGAGAAAGAGAGAGGGAGAGTGCGGTATTATATACATAGACGCGTGTATATAAGAGCAGAATTGGTGCGTAGGTCTAGCGTGATCGATTTGTTGCGGACGCGACGGACGATTCAATTCAGTTTATTATTGCTAGTATGTTTGTTTCTATATTGTTAATTAATGTATCGTAATTATTGTAACGAATATTTCGTACAATTAATTTTGCCATGCGTAAATTTACATATAGTGAATATAACCTTATTATCGTTATAACTGCAATTATTATTATGAATATATTATTCATGCGTTATTTGCAAAATTAACGCGCAAACGTAACTATATTTGTGCAATAATAGCAATACAACGAAACACTCGAGTAATTACAGAACGTTACACGACTACATCCATTACACCAGCGCCATTTAGATTACCCATTTCTACTGTATTATTAGTACATATATTTATATTATCCCGACGTTTGCCCGACGTAATTACTTTGGTTAAATATAGTTATGAAATATAAAGCAGAGATCCATTTCCGTTTCTATGTTGCATTGTGCAATGGCCAACCGGCACCACACCGCAGCGACAGTTCGAGCTAAAACTCGGCTATATACTACTCTCACTTTAATTATCAGCGCGCCCACTGGTATATATATACACCAGCCCCATTGTTCTATTGATGACACTTCTATACAACTTATAAACAGTCGAATTGCATTAACCGTTACCACTACATATAAAGAGCGGGAGAGAGAGCGCGCATTTTAAATGCACAAATATTGTCTCTGATTTCGCCTATGTGCATGTGTATATGCATGTACACAACGGACGAGTAAACATTAATTACTTGTCCGCGATAATAGCGATAGCGCACCAATCGTTTACGGCCGGATAATAGCGCAACGACGATTATATCGAATCCGCGCGCATTAAATTCGTTATTATTATATTTGGAATAGAGTGTAAATAGTCTATCTGTGTGCACTGTGCGCCAGTTAAATTCCACGCCATTGTTCCCATAACACTGTTGTATACGGCGCCTCTATAACATTAACCATAGTATACGAAATTCACTGTGTATTCTCGAAACGACAATGTATGTATATATAAAACCCAACCTCCGCGGCGTTCAACGCTCCGCTTGAGTTTAACGGCTCTTTATTTTTTCGTTTTATCGATCCCGCTCGTTTTGTCCCCGCGCGCCTGTGCACATACTTTCTTCTTATCCAACGATTATCCAACTCTCTCGCGGCGGTGCAGTGGCGGCACGGTTTCACTTTCACGCCGCGCCCGAAGCGCGCGGTCCCCCGGAAAATTGACAGGCGTGACACTCCACCGATCAGCGAGTAACAGGTAGCTATGTAGCTGCCGGTCGACGCCTTTCATTTCCCTTCGTATTATACGCGGTGCGGCGATCGGTTTCTGCGCTAGTCGCATTGTCTCTATATATAAGAAGGTTTTTGCGCGAGCCTGCGGAGTTACGAAATTTTTTTGCTTATTGAGATTATTTGTCGTTTGTTTTCATTGGGCTGGGGATATAATATATTACGCTGATAGAGCGATTTATCGCGAGCACGATTTTCTAAAAGCAGCTCACAATGCGAAGGTCTGCGATCGCATGCCCACTCGGATTTTTCAAGTTCACCTTAAAGCAGCGAGACGGTGATTTGTAACTCTACGTGTATATCGAGAGAGATGGAAATAGGCGCGTCTACCTGACGAGATCCTAAATATATTCCCGCTGTGTGATTCACGTCGCGTTCGCGCAAGCGTATCTTACGTAACGTTTTTTAAAGCACCTTGGCGAGTTCGATTATATATATATATAAACACACACATAGCGAGGTATACGCGATGCTTACTCCCATCATTATATCTAAGTCAGCTGCGAAGCAAAATCCAACGTGTATTTGCTTGAATTTCACCGATCCATTGTGATGCGTGTGCCGTCGATGGATGATCCTCGAGCGAGCGAGGAGGAGGAGGAGGAATCCGGATTGCGCAATCGTCGCGCCGACAACAAAGGGAACGAGAAAATAAATAATTAGCGTTAAGGAGCCGCTTATTAGCGATGATTGTCGCTGCGCTGCGTTAGCGCGAGCAGTGCGTTGCTCAAGAATTCGTCGTATTTACTAACACAGCGCTTCCTCCTCCGCCTTTGTCAGTCGCCTGTGTGCTTATATATGTGTATGAGCACAAGTGCAGAGTATATAGTATGGCACGCAGTTATAGGCGATTGGATTCGAAAGATTCTTTTAACTTCGAGTACGATGGAAATAAGTATTACGCGATACAAGTATATTAATTTATTCCCGGATAAAGTCGTTGTTGTTTTTTTTTCTCTCTCTTCTCTTCTCCTAACCCAGTAACCTTGTATATACATCTAATTTACATTCATCTCCAATTGAAGGCAATATCTTTTCACTCGAACGCAAGTTTTCACAGAACCAGCTCTCGACACAAGGCTGTGGCTGCGCGCTATAAAGTGACGCAACATTAGGTATATACATCTCACACCGATATAGCAAACTGCTCGCGGTCCCCCAGCTAATTTTACCTCATTCTTTCGTACCATCCGCCCGCCAAAACTAGGTTTACTACCCGAAAAACCTTACTCTCCTCCGCCATACCATTAACGCATCAACATCCCAATAACCCGCACTCTCTTATAACAAACACAGTATAGGAATCGTCATCATCGGAGGGAAAATTTCCGACAATCGAGCCTCATCTCGGCCTCTCTGCTCTCGCTATTTTGTTTTCGAGCCGCGCGTTCTATTTTCGCGATGGAAGCCTCGAGAGCAAAGCATTGCGCCGCGCAAGCGCAGCTGTTGTGTCGGAGACTGCGGCTTTGAGGACTGGTTTATTGGTCATTTGTCTCGGTTGTCTAATAATAATATAAGGCGCTGCGCTCGTCGTGGCTTGATGGAACGGGGATGAATAAAGTGTAACTATAAAGTACATCGAATTCTAATCTATATATCGAGTTTTGTTTCATGCAAAATTATTCGGATTACGTGTTAATAATTCCCGCGCGCACTCGTCACTCGTATATTGCTAATCAATATACGCGGCAGCGATACATTAATTACATAAACTAATTACACGACAAGCGATAATAAATTTATTATAATCCAATTCCCGCGCGCAGCGGCACAGCAACCGCATTACTAATTGAACTGTAATTCGTTAAAGAGCCGCTATTCAGCCAAGCCAAAAGGATTTTAAGCGTGGCCTGAATATATATGTATACACATCTCCATTGAACAATCCAACTTTTAATTATCCAGCATCTCTCTCTCTCTCCGTCTCTGCGTCGACATCAAAGGGACACCATTACCATCGAGACCAACTCCTTTATCTCCGGTAAACACGAATTATACGCGACTTTCCTCGCCGTGACGACCAAAAAAAAAAAAAAAAACAAGGGAAACAAAAAGAATTCTTCCAGGCCTGCGGGAAAACTCGTTACACCCGCGCAGTACAGAGAATGCATGCGCTTGCAGTTGATGGGCGCAGGCGGGTGACAAACGCAGCGCGTTATTTACGACAGCCAAATTAATTCGCTAATAGGTAGGGTTTTTTGACAAACGCGGCTATAGGCGACTTAGAAGCGTATAAGTATGTACCTACGTTAACTATTTTGAAGTCGAATAGATCGGTATAAGAAGAAGGGTAAACATGTTTTGCTTTTTTGCGCAGCGTTTTATGATAAAGGCAGCGCGGGTTTTTTTTCTCGCGTGCGTCAACGACACGATTGTTGTATTCGTGAGCGACAAAAGGCGTTTTGTGTGGCGGATTTCAAATGATTAGTGTGTATAATTTTGGTACGAATCGCGTACAATATAGTCGGAGACAATGTGAGAGATTGGCGAACAAGGGCAAATTGTTCACGGGCACGACTGCGTTAATGGATTATCGATGTATTATCACTTTGAATGGGCGAGGAAGTAAAAGAAACGTATACACGCACTTATACTCTGGGGCGTGTAGAAGAGGCTAAACTGGGTCAAATCAGCTCGCGAGGTCAGGATGTCTCATTTAAAGCTCTACCGCCGGGGAGCTTCGATAAAATTATCGCTATACTACCTGTCAGGAACGCGCGAGCGCTGGTTTTAAAATTTCATGTCACTCTCGCTTGCGGGTATATAACATTCCTGACAAATAGGGGAGAAGAATTTTCTCGGGCTTCGAGAGCGTTCGTAGTGAAAAATAAATGAGTCACACAATTCGGAGCTTTCACGGTTCGGATTATATTATAAATATATCCACACGCTATTTCGAGCCGCGGCTATTTTTGAACGCGCGCGCGCGGCGGGTAATTAGCGATAAAATATATATATGTATATAATATATCTCGGAATTCTATATACACGCTGATGCTACTGTTGCGAAAAATACGTGGGCGATCGATCGACAGCGTTCGCGTGAAAAAGTGCGCATTGCGGTCGTACACGTAGGTATCGGGAATCGACGACGCGCCCGGCGCACATATAGGTACCTATACCACTACTACACGCCCGAAATGCCGGGACGCAGCGGCCGCCGTGTGTCGAATCGTTGCGGCTGCAAGCTGGCTGGATAGATAGATAGATAGATATATAGAGGTAGACTAGGTGGAGGCGTGAGAGATGGTATTTTTGAAATAGTTTTCCCGAGGTATTGAAATTCGCACGGCACATACGTTGAATTATTGAATTTCGGGGTGGGGAGTGATCTTTTGTTCCGGGTGCGAAGTTATACATAATTTGGCGTTTGGTATATAAAGAGACAGGGGATTATGAAATCGTGGTTCGGGATGATTTAATAACAGCTTGATCGCGGTTTTTTAAACACGTTCGGTGTGTTGATATAATAAGAGGTACAAGGAAGTTACGTGTTATTTATTTAACTTTACACGCGTGAGTATATTTTCAACGTTTTCAATTGACAAATCGATCGAACAAAATTATCTTAGAATTACTATATACATATACTAATAAAAAAATGTGCGTGCTTATATTTTGTTACGAAAATATACCACGCAACCTCAAGCTATATCCCTGATCCACTGACCAATTTCACGCCATAATCACAATTGCTCTATACCGTTCCATAAGAACGGAACAAAAATAAAAGCATTCGTACAGACTAACGACACGTGTCACGCCAATCCTATACACCAGCCGTACAGTAGGGGCCATTCCGCCACATAAAATCCTCTCCCTCTCTCTCTCTCTCTCGCTTCCTCGGAATCGGGTTAAAAGCTCTCGCGAGATAGAAGCGCAACTAGCTCTCCCATCGATCGCTCACCGCGCGCTATACATCTACTCCATACCGACCCCACGCTCACTGCACTCGCTCGCGTCACACGATACACTCGCTGACCTTACGAGGACGCGAGTGCAGCTAGCGAGCGAATGTTTCTTAATCGCGTGCAGCGCGAGCTAGTTTTTTTCTCTCTCTCTTTCTTCCTCGCTTTATGTTTTATCTTGTGTATGTATATATATGCATTTTTACCATAGTGAGTGTAAATGGCTCGCGGTTCTTTCACTTTCTTTCCGGCGGGAAAAAAGTGGCGCGAGAGCCGCCGCGACGGTCATAGACGAGTTTGTTTTTTGCTTTCCAGGCGCGGATGATCGATCATGCGAAAGAACGAGAGGTATGCGCGCGTGTGTGTGTGACATTGCGATGTATTAATTAGCGCTGGGAAAGCAGCGGGTTTGGTTTTGAGAGTGGCTGCGGCACTTTTCTGTGTCTGATTGTGGTTTTTTTTGGCGTGCCTGGCTATGCTGCGCGAGCCGTGTAATAGGTCTGGTATAACAAGTTTTATGGTGCTTGGAATACAATAAAAGAAAAAGAAAATTGGTAATTGGAGCAAAGGATGGAGGAAAAGTGACAGTTTGAGTTGTGGATGGTAGTTGAGGTATGTGTGTGTTAGTTTTTATGGATGGCGACATGGATAAAAATATAAAAATAAGAATTATTTTATATATAGGTTTTGTCCGCGTTTTTTGAGAAACCATGACATTAAATTTAACAAACATTTTACGTTTTACAATAAAGGGATATTTTCGAAACAATATTGCAGAGAATTATACCATTACAAAAGTGCAGGTACATGTCATCTGTCACAATCGCAACTCGCAGAATTAACGACGTAAATTCCATCCAACCGAGAAATTATTGAATTAATTACGCAGCAGTCACAATCCGATATCCCTTTAATTACACCAAAAATACATATACACGCCTCAATATTACAGCCACGTCAGAAATCCCGAAAAAAGACACACACCATGCTACCCGCACATGACGCGTAAATTAAAATTTTAATCAATACACAATTGAACTGTATTCTTCCTCTCTTACTTTCCGCCAATCAACTTTCCTCCACGAATTTCTGCGCTTTCTGCCTCTCGTCATCCGGCAGTTCCTACGTGTACGACTCATATTAATTCACCAACTCCGACTTTTTTTTCCTCCAGCCACGTCGCTCGGTTGTATATACACACGCTGATGTGTTTTATGTAGAGCGAGCTTGCGTGCGCGACACACTAGACGTGCTTGCGTCGGGCGCGCGCCTAAATTAATTAGAACGGGTCGATGCGGCGTGCGCGCGTAACATACGCTAGTTATTATTGTGTGTATGTGTAGGTATACAGACTTTGGTATTTTGAGACGCGTGTTTTTACATCTAATAATGCAAGGTATATACTATACTGCAACTTTGTTTATGTCGCTTATCGCGGGCGAGTTTTACGTGTACGACAGCTCAGAGTTCGGCGTTTTTATTGGCGCGCGTTGGCGGGTATATATATTGTAATCTTTAGTGGAAAATTATCGGTCGCTGAGAGAGATAAATTTTATAGCGCGCAGTTTATATATTCAATTATATAAGAGGGAAGCGGCGCGCAGATTATGGAAGAATATTGTTACGCGGGCGGCTACTCTCGTATCGTTGTGTGCACGGTATTTTCGACAGGTACATTAACTCGGAGTATTCTAATATAAATTAAATTCGTGTAATTAACGTTGGGTAAAATCTGATATGCTAGAAGCCTGGAGCGCTTAAAGTAGTATAGTAAACTTAAGCATTATACGAGTATATACATAGATGCGTATACGCACCTTTACGTAATATCTTTGTTATTAAATTTAATAAAACGTCGGTATTTACGAAAAATAGTGCGCGCAAATTGCATTACATCACTCTGCCCGCGTTCACTCGTCCGAGCGATTTTAACACATCGCGCCGTTCCACTGAAATAAAGTTAAAAAAAAAGCTCTCGAAAACTGCACATCGCTGCCGTTCTCTTTATTAATCCCACGTATATATACATACAGTATCCCATCCCCGCAAAATGACGCGCACGAACGGACGAACGAAGCGACGAGCACAATAAAACCGTCGCCGTCGTCGTCCTCTGCAGCAGACACACGGGCTGTCACTGACAGGCGGTTTAATTAGCGCATTGTGTGCGACTAGCGCATCGATCGCCTCGTTAAGCCTACGTCTCAAAACGGGCCGAATTCGAATGTATAGAGAGAGAGATACAGTCGACGGGAGGTGCTGTGCGCGTGAATACAGGATTTAGACGTCGAGAAGGCTTTCTGTTTATATTATACTTAGGCGACTTTTCCATCGCGAGCGACGTTATAACGTATATATACGCGGCGTGATAATTTCCACGCCACGCGCGCGCAGCCACGTGACCTTGTCGCTCGTTATCGCGTTATTAGATGGCTTTTACGCGCTATATAGTGTTATATAGCGCGTCTACAGAACGCGAGGCGAGAATCAATTTGTTTCGAATTAACTTTCGAGGCTGATTGCAGCGGGGCCTCGGTATATAACGTATATAATACTCGTTGAGTAATTGTTGTTTGCCGCGATGCTCCTTCTTTTCCTTTTATCGCTCGCCCCCTTGATTTGCCATCAAGTAGATCAAGCGTATTTTCATCAACGTCGTCGTCGAATAGTTTGCGTAGTTTAATTATCGACGGTTCAAGTTTACAACTCCATTCTATAGTTCTCAAAATTACCCGACAGCAAGATATATTTCTGGCCCTAATCGACCCCGAAATACAGAAGCTTATGTATGTACACACACGCGAGAGGTGATTTCGAGCGCGGGTTATCTATATCTACTAATAGACATATATTTTGAGCGCCGGGCGAAATGCGACGGCAATCGATATTCCGCGCGAGTACAGCTCTATATACATCGCGGGTGCATGGCGCATATACACACCAGCGGAGAGGTTTGCTCTCTCGCGCGCTCTAAACTAACTTGGGAGCTTTAGAACTCGATGGTAATTCGCTTATTCGCGCGAACGCGAGCCCCCCGCCCGCGGTCTAGAATTCTCAAGGTGAAATTATTTTGAGGCTGCGCGAACGTGAAATTAGAAGCGCAACGCGGTGGCGGCGCGTTTTAATTATGCGCAATTATTGGGTAACAATGCGGATAGATAAGATCGCTCGAGGTCGGTCAATATAGTATATATAGTTGTATCGCCTCGGTGGGTTCGAAAATAATTTTCGGCTGTTTGGAGCAAGTATTTTAGTTATAGCGAATTATTTTTACTCGTACATTTATACTTATATTATTGTTAGCGAGAATTATTCGTAAAATTTATTCTTCTCGGTGACAGGTATAAAAAGAAAAATGTTTACTTGATTCGTGACGCCACCGGCGCGTTCCGCTCGCCTTATATTATTTATTTATCGCGCGGCAGGTGAACGTTCCTGCAGCCGTATTTATCAAAGGAAATGTTTGAAATAACATTCGTGCACACTCTGCAGCTCACCGATATAATGAAAATATTGCGACTAAAGCATAGCGGCTTGAAATTAATATATATATCGTCTCGTAAAACATTTTATGCTCTCTCGATTATTCCGAAACACGGATTCTCTTTACAACAGCGGCAGTGTACACGCGACGAACATTAATTATTCCTGTACAATATTAAACCTGTACGCTGCATCTCGCATTTTCCCAGATCTTTTGCGCGAACCATGCAATACTCATCCAGTATAGTCACGCTGCTCCAAAATAAACGAACCTCGCGTCGCACGTATCATTTTCTTTTTATCATGTAAATTCAATAAGGAAAGACCAGTTGTGTGTGTGTATATACGCTCCGTGATTTAAAAGTCTCCTCGCATCTACCCTTTGCACGTCCGATGCTACGCTATATACATTTCACGTTTAATTTTAAACCCGAGAGTAGGCCTCGATCGCTCGGCTTATTTTTACACACCTTCGGCGCGCGACAATATTTCTACTCTCGTAAATTATATACTGCATGCTAACGTCTATTAAACCTCGTGCAAACAGCGACGATCCTCGAGCCTCACGAATCACGGCGCATCCTAATTTTAACGTGTAACCGCGCTCTCGAAACACAATATCGCATGCGGCGAGGCTCAAACTAATTAACCCGGGGATCCCCCCCCTAAAGCCGACACAAAAATGCAGTCGCGTACAGTTGCAGTAGCACATCTCATCCATCCGTCTCATCTCTCTCTCTCTCCCTCTCTCTTACACGCTCTCCGTCCCACCGTGAATTATTTTCGATCCAGGAAATGACATTTTCGGAGCACTTAAGTGTCCCGGCCCCGCTCTAAATTTAACGCCTCTCTCCTCTCGCTCTCCCTACTATACACTACTCTTCTTCTTCGCACGCTGCACGCGTGCGCTCGAAAAAGGGCAACGACAAAAAGCTCGACTGCGCGTTATACTAATAGAAACGTCTAGTAGGTAAGGTATACTCTATATACACACACACACGTATTATATACTTTAGTTGCAGCCTACTCACGTGTCTCACTCGAGCCGAGTAGATGATGACGACGACGACGACGAGGATGTAGAAGACGAAGAAGACGAAGCAGTATGCGTTGCGTGCCGGTGGTGCAGTTGTTACGGTACGATGGAGCAGTAGTAGCACAGACACACACTATGGTATTTTCTCCCGGACAGTCCAGTGGTTCTCACGTGGTGGACGCCGCGCGGATGAGCAAGCCCAACTCTCTATCTCTCTCTCTCTCTCCTACGTACTGCGCTCGTGCAGTAGCAGCAATGACGGTGCAAGGACGACTCTTCTCGTCAGGTTTTTCTCTCTCTCTCTCTCTCCTCTTTCTACTCGTTCGTACGTAGTGGTTAGCAGCAGCAGCACACTCTTTCTGGTGTATATATTATACACTTGTTTCGACGTGAAGGAAAGAACTTGAACTCTCGCACGGTTAGTCGCGCGCAGTTATATCAGCGATGGAACTACACTCTGCGCTAAATACTCGTGTCTCCTCCAGGAACTATGCATGTATATTGGAAACGTAAAAGCACACGATGACACAGAGATAGAGAGAGAGTGTGGGAGAGAGAGAAGCTTGGAGAGAAGACACGGACGGTTATATATATTATAAAAGTAAAAAAAAACGAGGAGTTTCCTGTAGCTAATAATGCGCGTGAGTATGTGTATGTGGGTGGATGTGTGTATGTTGCACGAGGATTGTAGCTTCTTTCTGTTCACGCAGCTAGCTCGCACTCACGTGTGTGCAAGCTCTCTCTCTCTCTCTCAGCGCGCAGTAGTATAACGGGCCGCTGCGCGCGGCAGAAGAAGACGACGACGAAGATGAAGTGCAGTGACACGTATAGAGAGATACACGGTGTATATTGCTGCAGCGTAGCACACTGATGATTTGTGGGAGTAGGGGAAACTGAAAAACAACCGAATGTCCAACTTGTGTTCCTCTCTCTCTCTCTCACCTCTCTCTTCGAAACTTTAGTATTCTTCTCACTTATAATAGCACACTCCGAAACGATTGATGCTCAATCTGTATCTTCTTCTTTCTTCTCTTTTTCTTTTGTTTCTGTGTCTTGTATATATGTATATATTTTTGTATATATATATATATTTATTTATTTATATTATTTATAATGTTACGTGTGTGTATGGTGAAAAAACGAACCCACAGTCGCGCGATCCGTCGCTCGCGAGTGCCGCTGCGAGACTGAAACGCGGGGTGTCATGTGCGGTGGACTTAACATAGCTCGGTGCTGTAGCCAACGGTGGAGGGGACGAGAGTCCAGAAGCGCGTGAGGGGAAGAGCGCGAGCTGCAAGCGCAGCGGCAGAGTCCCGGTGCTGCTGCTGCTGCTATCCGTGAGGTATACACAGTGTGGGAGAGGAGGGAGGGAAGAGGGAAGGGAGAGAAGAGTAGGAGGGAAAGAGGAGGAGGAGAGGCAAGGACGGAGGGAGAGCTCGAGTTTTTTTTCTCTTGCTGAGCGTGAGGAGGTGTGTGTGTGTATATACAGAGCGAGGAAGCGCTGCTGCCGCTGCAGGTTACGCGCGTGATGGGTTAGGTGCGAGGCTATGCTACTGTTGTAGCGGCTGCTGCGAGAGAGAGAGAGAGATGATAATGAGATGTGTATAGTCGAGAGAGGTGTGGGCACGACGTGGTATACGGTAGTGGAGTAAATGGGTGGTGACTGGGTTAGGGATTTTTATTGTTGACGCCGGATTTATTGTTTACAATAGAAATTTTTCGTTTTTAAGAAGGCTATTCCTGTTTTCTATTTGAGCAAGTAATCACGCTTAGTGTTTATCGAGCTCTACAGTTGATCGTACGGAAATACCCCTGTAAGCGATCGACTTCATCGCTCTCAATCAAGACATAATATAGATAAGTCTGGTAAACATCGTCAAATTATATAGATCAATAGTTATATCGATGACAGGTGCAAATTAATTAATATTTTGTGTTATAGTTTATGATATCAATCAGAAGATAATGATTGAAAAGCTACTTTATTCTAAGGAAAGTCATCAACCCGCATTTCTATACATACAAAATATTAACCAATATTTTACAGCAATTGCATAATTTCTTGAAATATCAATTAATTATCTTACCATCACAGCAGCCGTTCACTGCATATAAAAAAAAATAAATAAATAAATCTCAAGACCATCGTAACACACTCATATCACGAAACCTGTAATAATTCTAAAAACGCCCGATCACTCCGCTTTTATCTTCCCAGAAGGCGCTTCCACTACAATTCTCCTTATCACTCGTCATTTATTTTGGCGATAGCACACTTGCACGCACATACATACACAAACCCCACCTCTTCTACGTCACACCGTAAATCACGCATTCAAAAGAATATAAGTCCACCTATATACACCCACACACACATAGCGAAAACCGAAGACGACGAAGATGGGAGCGCACGTGATTGACTTTGGCAAACGCTCGGGCGGATTCTTCCTATACCTATACACAAGCACGCCAAACTTTCGGACTAATCTCTCTCGCGTGCTCTCACTCTCTCACTCTCTGGGGAATCGTGCGCCCGATAAGCCGAGCGCCCGCTAATCGACCCAATGAGCCTCGATAATGATGGATGGCGCGTTCTCGCTTCGCCCCCGGGACGAAGACTGTAATTAGATATATATAGACGAATAAAAAGGACTCACTGTCCCTATATGTGGGTGACACTCTGTGTGCAGAGGAGGACGAGGAGGAGGAAAAAACAGGCAGCGTCCTTATACCGTTTTTCCCACTCGTTCGATCTCTCGACCGGTTCGGCTTTAGCGGAGGGGAAGAAAAAAACGCGAGGACGCCTGATGGAGCGCGAAAAAGTTGTCGCCTTCTGTGTGTGTGGATCTATATGGAGGTTCTACGAGATGTGGATGCCGCGTTTTTATAGGTGGCACATAGTGGCGGAAGAAGTTTATCGTGGGACGAGGAAAAGTCACCGAATTATTAGGTTAAAACCGAAAAGCATTGTTTATAAAGCTCGCGACAAGATGATTCCTTCCCGTGTATACGCGACGGTATAAACATGGGATACGACGGTAGCAATCTGCACAGCGGCGAGTAATGATTTTTAAGACCTAATACACGACCGATTGCGTAATTATAACGACTGTGAATTATGCGAATTATTATGCCTGCGCGGGAAATAAACGTCGCTCTATATACACACCTTTCCGGGAACGCGACCGCGGATAAGATAGATATCTCAGGCGCGCATAAGCCCGCGCGGACCAATTGGGACTTAGGGCGTTAATATGTATATCATCGACAGGTTTATGACAATGACACACACAGGTGTCGCTCTAAAGTCGCTCACGGCGAAGAAAAATATTCCGCGCTCTTTGTTGAACGCTCGAGGATTGGCGAAAAAGAAAAAATTCATTAAAGCGACGATTATGCCCGTGGAACTCTCGTAAATATTACCGAGCGTAAGCGAGCTCTTGAGCATTATCTGCAATCGGCTGATACAATTTAAAGTGGGACGCGCGTGTGATTGTTGTTGCGGCGCAATGTGCACCGCGCTATATGAAACGGGTGGCGTTGTAAGTGTGTTAGAAAAGATTGAAATGTGGAAAATTATAGTAATTGCCGATTGTTATAATTGTTTGTTGCAAGGAAACTTCTTTTTTTATCGATTTTCATGGTTTTTTTTCAATTATCGTGTCGATGGAAGTATATACAAGAATAATGTTCATTTAAGTTAGCGCGCATATTTAGTTTATTATACTTGAAAAAATATAATTATACTTTTCTTCACACAGCTAAATAAATACATTTCAAGATCGAAAAACAAGGAAGTGAAATAAATGAACTCTGGCTGATATACATACAAATCTTATTTCTTAAACAGGAAGTGTCGCTTTTTGCGTCGCACAAAGTAATAACTTTTTATCCACCATTCAATAAACCTAGCTCGATCAATACCAACACCTTGTACACTCCCAAAATCTCCGATATAAGTATAACATCGACGACAATCACACACTTATATGCTTCCGACAATCAATCCTCCTCCGCCTGCACTGCATCTACTCTCTCACCTCTCTTCCACACTGCGCATATACTTATGTAAGATAAGCCACTCGCGCGCTCGCTCTCTCTAATAATAGCGTTGTAAATAAAGGCGAGTGCGAGAGGCACACACCGCGGCGCGACAATAAACTTAAGCGAGTGATTTATCGCGAAAGACGAAAGTCGCATGCACGCACGGCGCACACATCATAAGCGAGCGCGCCGCGTGGAAAAGCTCGGGGAGTGGAGGAGAGAGAGAGAGAGAGAGAGATCGATTACCTTGATGCGCGCCGTGCGGCGGTGGCGGTAGCGCTCGCGCACCGAGGTTTTCCGGTCAAGTTCGAGCGAGCGGCCGCGCTCGTAATACACGTACAGCGAGTGTATGTATATGTGTGTGGGTAGGCGAGCTCGCGGAGGAGGGAAGTGCAGCCGAGGGGCTATTGAGCGAGCGGCGATAAGAGAGTCCGGCGTGCAATTTTCTTCCTTTGATTCGACGTGGAAACTCGACGTTGCTTATACGTGTATTTTGCATGTTTATATGTATTAGATATGTATGTAAGTCTGAATATGTGACAGTGGAGGTAGACATTTTTAGGATTGCATTATCAGTATGAGAATGAAATTAAATACGAAGTTTGAGGATAATTTGTTCAGATAAAATGTTTAATTAAGAAATGATTTTTCAAAGAATTTGGATATCTTGTGTTTGCTTTATATTTAAATTCGTCTGGTGTTTTAATAATATTATTGGTATGATAGCGAATATAGTAGTTCTTGGAATTGTAAAGTATGTATTTTTTCAGCTTTTTAATGGATTAAATAAACATATAGTATAATAAAAATATTTGATATGGAAAGTTAAAGCAATTTATGAATTTATAATTTCACGCATAAAATATTATATACACATATGTAGTAGTTTTAAAAATCTCTTACTAAACTATCGATGACAATTTGATGACATTTACTGTCTTAATTATACATTGAAATTTTATAAGATAAAGTATCTTATTTCAAGCGATGATCAATATTTATAGTAGAGTTCTTCAAGTAAAATTAATTTTAAATATACTTACGACATAAAGAAAAAAATGTCTTCGTGATTAACGTACTATGTAATAAACATAACATAGCGTAATCCACCTAAAAGCGTATGCGAGATAAAAATAAATCGATCTAATAATGGAATCGAAGTTGTCAAGTAGACTACATAAGTTTCATTATTAATTGATGTCAATTTTTTATCGTTTCCCGTGAATTTCAATTTGTCAGCGCTCAGAATTTAGAATCAAAAGGCTCTTATTTAACGAATCGACGTGTATACATAGAAGAGCTGATTTACATATTTCCAACACGTGTATTTGTTATGACGATTAACATAACTCGAAAATGGCTAGATATTAAAACGACACTCAATTCGTCAAGTTCATATGATTATGCGGTTAGTGACCCTGTCTGGATCAATAAAATCTGTACATTCCGATACTCCGAAAGCAGACTATCACAGATTTTGGGAAACTGTTATTTCACAGCGTTTATTTTTAAACGATCATCATTTTGTGACTACATTGCGTTATAATTTTAATAAACTTTTCTCAGGTTTTTCTAAAATATATTTTTTCATCACACGCATTGAATTCATATTAAATTTACCAAATTTATAACGGCAAAATACGGTCGTAAGATAATTTAGATAAAAAGTACAATCTTTATCGCGCAGTATTTAAAAGTAAACCTCAATATTCGCTCAAAATTTCGTCACCCAAACCGCAAATCCCGCCGACATATGTTTCCAAAACTTTATAATACACACAAACCTCGAAACGCTCACGAGCGCCGGCGCGCACCGCCGTATCACACACCTGGAACCGATAAAAAAAGAACGTCACAATCGCACACTCGCTTTATAATTGCGATTTTTTTCATTACACGATAGACCGCACGTACATACACGCGCAGACCCAATCGTCGACGTCGAAACTCGCGAAGCCGATAAACAAACGCGGCTATAATGCGCGGGCGAGGTTCTAAAAAAAGGCTGTGCGCGCGCTCGGCCTTCGAGCACACATATATGTATATACATCGAATATGTGTGCTGTTAGAGAAGTATTATATACACTTACCGGTCGCGCCGAGTGCTGTAAACCTGAACAGCGAAGCCTGTAAAATTAGCGCGTAATAACGAGTAGTGCCGCCGCGCGTTGAACGTTTATACGGTAAAATGCATCGGAATTTTACGGTTTTGTAACGCATGTGTGTAATTTAATGAGGCTGTCAAGTGCGCGTGTGTAAATTGGATTCTAGAGGTCGTTTGTTTTTTTTTCTCCGCGTTGTGGGTGTAGAGGTTCTTTCTTTTTTACGTAGGAAGCGGTTTTTTTTGTCAAAAGTGTGTAGATCATTGGGACGTGTTTTGGCACGGTTGGGATATTTTTAAGCTAGTATTGTCAAGCGAGCCTCGGGGATTTGAGTGCGAAATTTTTGGTGGCGTCGTTGTAAAAGACTAAATATAAACAATTATATAGGGTATTTATAACGATATTTGGAGGTCAAAAGTATTATGAAATTGAATTTTCTTATGGAAATTTTTAGGGGTTTCGTAAGATGGATTATATTTAAAAAAAATTGTGCGGTTCCTTCCACAGTATCGTTTTTCTCAGAAAGTTTATTTATCGTTTCAATTTTATTCATTAAATAATAAAATTCGATAATAGAACACTGCATTGCCATTTACAAGCCACCGATCAACCAAGTTTTTTACATAACAATCTATATCGTATAAAACACGTGCTTTTTTGGCCACGTACTACACGACTAAATACATACACCACCGAAACCCCGACATCGTGTGATAAGGAAATAGGAAACATAGCCACAATCGCGTTCTCTTTTTTTCTACATCAAGCCATCGTGCACCAGTCGTCACGTATATAATATACAAGTTTTCTTGCCCGCACGGGTATAATAGGGGGAGAGAGAGAGATCGCGGCACACGACAGAGTGACACGCTTTCTTGTCGAAGACGTAATCTACACGAGTGAGCGAGATATTGTCGCGGGGTAAACACTGCGTTCGCACGCTCTTAAGCAGCCAGTTAATGTAATTTAATCGTACCCACTTGAAGGGCTTGGAAATACGATGTAATTGCGCTACTGGTTATATTGGTGTGCTTGACGCCTGCGTGCTACTTTGAGCTTTGCTCGTTTATGGTTCTCATATTTTTTTTATTGATAAATGTGGAATTGTTAACGATGTAATATATGGACAGATATAATGGTTAATGAGTACGTTAGAGTACTGACAGCTTCTTATATTGAGAATATAGTGTAGGCCGTGTGAAATTCTTGCAGGGAATTAGGTCAAAGCGTGAAATCGAATGAGCTTGAGCGATATATATATATATATACTTTATCGAGTTAACCACTCAACTCTAAAGTATCTTAAATATTGGAAAAATATTTCGACGCAAACTATCTCATTTATCCTATATAAAGTTATATTTAACGATATCCTATAATATTGCTGTCAACTCCATTAAATAGTATAACAATCTCATAACAAATACCTCCGAAGTTACATACTACTTCATCAATTGATAAACCAAACCCAATCCAATCAATACCCAGCAACACAAAAATTCCCACCCAAACCCTACACACATACAATCCTCCACCCACTCCCCGCAAAATTACCAATTCCAGCGACTCGCCGCCACAGCAACCGCACTCTCCATCCTTAGAATAACGGCCTATACCCAGCGCGTGGGCGATCGTCTCCTCTCCACCCCCGCTGGAATATATATTCCCTCCATTCGCGCTGAAACCCGCACTGCACTCTCACCGGCATATCTGCGCGCGCGAGTTACACCTATATATATAGCCGTTGAGCGCGTATGGTACAGGTATTTACGCTCGGCAAATATTTGCGCGAGAGCTCGCTGACCAGCACGCATAGCGGCTCGTTAACGCGAGCGGATGAAATTCGGAATAGGCTGTGTGTAGGTGTCCGTTGCCTATAAATAACAAACAGCATATGTGTGGTGCGCTGGTATAACGCTGCGGGATGTGTGCGTGGGGGTGTAGGATCATCGAATCATTTTTGGGGAATGAAGTTGAAGTTGGAGGAGGTTGGGAAGGGTCGGAGATTAGTTTGTTGGGTAGTATGGGAAGGTTCAAATTTAGGGAAAATGTTTTGATTGGATTTTGTATTGAAGTGTAATGGGGTTTAAATTGTATTATTTTGTTATAGTGTTTTGATGAGGTTAAATGTTTGAGATAATTTATACACTATAGTTAGTTAACATTGTTCAAAACTAATTTGGGTTAGTTGTGCTTGATTGTTGAAAACCAAACAAACCGATTCGTTTAAACCGTGAAAAAGCTTTTTCTAGCCTCTTTTCAAAGTAAATAAAACGTGGCGCACGTGACGGCTAGACTATTAAAAACATTCCCTGGTCATTCGCTCGGGCAGTAACTTTTTTTTTTATATTACTTTTTATTTCTGAAGGAGAAAAATATTTGAAAAATTCTTACTCATCGACTTTACTGGCGTGTAATATTCCCCTCGACAACAGGAGAATCTATATTTATACCCGCGCCGTTTCAGAAAAATTTGTAGCGAAGATGTATACGAAACGATTTTCCGTAATTTAGAAAATCTCGTGCTCTTACGTAACGCGTTCTTCAAGGAAAATATATATACGGCAGTTTTTCAACAAAGTATGTCAAACAATTTGTATTCTCTCTGCGTAGTAGTTAGCAAATCCGGAGATCTTGGAAGTACCTTGATTAAAAACTAGTTTTCTTCGTTTTCAACGCTCCATCGATCTTGCCGCTCATTACAAAGCCACTCGACACGGAGACACTATACAATATAGAAAATCGAGTTCTCTCGAGGTTTTTTTTTTGTTTTACACAATGTTTCGTTATATCGACGTCTCGCGAACCGTCAATGCTGCCAGACGTATACATATATACTCTCCTACGCGTCGTGAATTTTTTCGACTCGCGCGGCTGTAACGCCAATTTTTCGTCGCAGTAGTATAAATAAGACTCGAATATAAAAAAAAAGGTTCGCGCATTTTTTCCACACCACGGCTTTTTATTTTTCTCCGAATTCGAAAGGCCGCGGCGCGTATATCGGTTTTATATCAGCGAGTGATCGCTATATACTATAGATGCGGTGAAAAAAAGGCTTTTTTACGCTTGCGCGTTATGGAAGGAAAAAAAAGAGAGCGAAAAAAATTTCATTATTGGAAAGTTTGACGAATGACTGCTCACGCGGGCGGGCGAGCAAGCTGTTATCAGTCACGTGTCGCGTGTCAAACTCATTTATAAAATAATCTGACGCTTTGTCCCCGACATGCCGAATTTGCAATTCGCGCGTGAGACCTTCTGCGCGCGCTCTTTTTCGACGTTTTTATTAAAAGTTTAACGCAAAATTAATTGAAAACGGGATCTATTTTGTTTTAAAGCACCTGTAACGACGTTTTTCGGTATAAATACTGCGCGACGCACTAATTAACGTTTTTTTTTCTGAAATTTCGCCGTTTCAATCATTTTCACACCAGACTTATTTCGCAAAATACATTGCCTCGAAAAATGAAAAAAAAATTCATTTCATAATTCTAAAACCTACCGGCAACACGCGAACTCGAAACAATACAACTACGTGCTCTCCTCTCCCGAGTTAATCCCATTTCCTCTACATTTTTTGTGATATATCCCCTTCGGCGCACACAAAAAAAACAGAGCTCGCGAGTAATTAAAAGCATTTTCGCCGACAAGACGTGGCCCCAGAGTCTCAGCATATATCTACACTTGTCCCACTGATCTCCTTATCAACTCGCTCCTGCTGCCGCGCGCCGCTATCTTCATTATCTCGGCCGCAGCAGCTGTTATCTCGCTCGCTCATCGAAATAAAGACATCGACGAAGCAATTTCGTCGTATACACAGCGCGAGCGAGGAGCACGTCACACAATGAAAATTTGACATTGCCCCAATTCTCGCCGACCGGAATAATCCACCTTTGCATGCGCGTGTGCAAGAGAAAGAGAGAGAGAGAGAGAGAACAACAGCATAGCGGACGTGAGCGAGCGACTGTTCCTGCTGCAGCGTCCAATTTGTTTCTTCGCGCGCCACGGAGCGCTATATTCAGAATTTTTAGAGAGTGATTCTTTTGCAGAGGAGGAGGAGGAGGAGGCAGTGGAATTGGTGTAGAAGATATTTCGTTTCGTGCGGGGAATTGTTTTCAGGAAAAAATGTAAATGTATTTCGAGAAATGAGTTGATTGAAGTATAGCATTGTTTAATTCGGTACACTTTTATATATTATATATGTTCTCTTTTGTTATAAAATGTAAGCTCATATTTTACTCTTTTATTAATGGTTTATTTTTGGACGGCTGTATCACTAACTTGTCAAATCTTTAAAATAATTTTCAACGCATCATCTTGTTCGTGTTATTTCTTTTATACGAAAGAACACTTACATCACAAACGTTTCCTAATAACAAGTATATATTATATATCGATCCGTTACAACAAAGCACTTGAATTTATAATTACTTCATCGTTACCCGAAAAATCAAAGATATAAATCGCCCACTTATTTTTTTTCGTTATCTCGAAACAAACGATTTCTAGAAACAAAATCGATAATACTGCACATGGCACAGTAAAAATCCCCCGACTGCGACTGCCCGCGCCTTATCGAGCTCGAAATCCTCCTACGCTCGAATCATTTCCCCTCGAGCCAAGCCAATTTCTATTTGCTATGTATAAGATCTACTACACTACTGCACTCCCCTGAGAAAATCCTCTCGTAACGAGACAATCATTTTTTTTTTCGAGTGCTCCGATAAGCTCGGCAACGCACGAATCTGTTATCGGCGCTTTTCCGGCGCTTCAAAAGCCTTCCAAACTCACACACATACGCGTATAGGCAGCAGACACATCTACGCATTCCTATATAGCGCGGGGAAGGAGAGACGGTTTTCAGTGTTACGAAGCGGAGGGCCGCGCTTGCCTGGAATGGGAGCGCAATTACGCGTAATTGTTTACCGTGAGCGCGCGCGTAACGCGCAAGCGGGGAATGCCATTGGAGTATGAAAAGTTGGAAGTGCCTGAATAGCTCGTTGCAGCGCCTCGCGGCCGGCCATTGAAAATATACTCGCCGCCTCGCCAGTTCGTTATTTCCGTCTCCGTGCTGCTCTTCACTCTCCCTTGCGCTATCCCTTTTTTTCTTTATTTCATTTTAGTTTATCTTTTTTTCTACTCGCGAGAGCGAAGAAAAGGAGGCTGATTAAAAAGTGTTAAATTCGACGCACGCGCGATATGTATAGCTTTGAAAATTAAACTGCTGAGGAATTACCTTTTTTTTTGGAAAACCTGGAAGCGTATTACCTGTGAGATCGAGAGATTTTTTTTTTATTAATCTGGAAGGCTTGTTTACTTTTAAAAAGATATTCGTTTGGTCCCTTTGTATTCGGCCGTTCTAGAATATTATTCGAATGCATTTTTATCAGTTTATATAAAAAAATGTTTGTTGTTATTTATTATATTTTTGTAAACTTATAGGATTCAATATAGTTTCAAATAAAGGAATTCCGTAGCGAATATTTTTGTAAAATAAAATATTCATTTTATTAATAAATTCCATTGTATTTTCCATCGAATTCAAAATAATAAATAATGCAAAATTGTAAATTTTACACAAACCCATTTTTAATTCTATTTGAAAGCCTAGCTTTTACAAAAATAAATGTTTTACAATAGTTTTTTTTTATTACGAATCATTCTCCACTTTAACCTACTTCCGAAATTTTATCCTCCAAAAGTAGGAGCACTCGAAATTTCAAACTGCACCCATTTAAGCTGAATTTCATTTTCCCTTTGACTATAATTATTTTATTCTCCAACTTTAGAAATTACTGAAATTTTATGAATATATAAGAGCCGCACTATTTAACTTTCTAAAAGTATGTTGGCATTTAAAGCATTTTTCAAACAAATATTATTATTATACTTTCTTGAAAAAAAGTCATTCAAACACATATAGTTATATTATTAATGTATAATGAAAATTCTTAGAATACTTTATACCACTACTCCTCTCACCACAACTCCCCTTTTACAATGTTTCTACAGTGTTCCACCTCATTTTACAAAAACCACGTTCCCCTTCATAATCAAAGCGCATCTCCGCCTGCACATCGATGCACCGAAAGAAAAACAGAAAACTCGCGCGCATTCCCACCTCGTATCATCCCTCAGCTTTTTTCCACCGCATTCGTCACTCTCTCGTTACCTTTTCTCTCTTCCTCACTGCTGCGGGCATTATCGATACACTTTAATCAGCGCTCCCCGCACAAATACACGCGAACCTTCGCTCCGCATATTTTGCATGTTACACAATCGGCGATATCGCGAGCGACCATCTACACGTATACATAGCATACACACATATACACGTAGCGAATCGCCAAGCGGAAATCGTACACTACCAACTAAAGTCGTTGCGCAAGAATCGTGGCCGCGCGCAACAAACGTAATCGAATCGCCCGAGAAACGTCCGCACGGACTTCCACGTGGAGATTCTCTCGTTTCTGGAGGTTGAGGGGAGGAGGAGAGAGATAATGCAGGTAGAGAGGTACAGAGGAAATCCAGCGATTCATTCGCCAATTAGTGGGTGTGCACGAAAAACAAAACGAAGAAAAAAAACACGAGCGCGCGCAAAAGCTGTTTGCTCACGAATGTTAATGATGCGCCTGCGGCCCACGCGAAGTATCATTCCTATGAATGTTGGGGGAAGGAGGGTTATTGTCGGTATACCCGGTCATTTTGGCCTTGCGTCGCCTAGAGGAATATGTCGATGCGAAATATAGGTTTATATTTTACAGAGATAGCCGAGTTTGTTGTCGATGGTTACGTTTCTAATAAGTCATTTGTAAATGAGTTTATTTGATAAATATAATATGGAGTTCTTGTGAGTGGTAGTAAAATCTTGAAAGCATCTTTAGTGGCAAATATTTAGTTCAATTTTTATGGCTTTTCTAACAGCTTCGCCTTGTATTACGGCTGCGTAAGGAGGCCTCATTATACGAGTTATACTGCACTCTTTTTTGTAAATACCAAAGTCAACGCAGCGTTGCGTTAAGACGTATATTAGTTATACAAGCTCGTGTTTCTAAACCTCTTCACTTATTTACCTTGTTTATTTATTTCATCAGTACGATGACCAACATGCACACTGTTTGTTGCACATCTATACTTGTACATGTTAAACAAACCACTAAGTAAAAGTGTATTAAATTACTCATTACGTAAATATCTCGTGCTCTTTCATTATCTTTGTTTATCATGTCTGCAATTACAGTAGCGAAATCGTATAATATGCGCGCGCCAACGGCGTTTCTCCTAATTTTTCCATTTTCTCGTACCATCAACTGCACTTTTCCACCAAACCAAACCCTTACGCACTCTTCCACCTAATTACCAGCTATACCTGGAACTCCATCTCCTCGCAAACACGTCCATTCATCAATCAATTCTCAACCGCATGACTTTTCCGCTCAAATCCTGCCTGCACTTCTACCTAAGCCCCCGTGCGCACAATCGGCCCAATTTCTCACGATCTTGCGCGCCTTGTAACCTCATGCACGTGCGCCTAATTCTCCTCTGCGTAATGTATCCTGCGAGATTCGCACGCGCCGAGGGAAATCCGCATTCGAGCGGTTTTCCGGAAACCACTCTGGCACACACCAGCCATCTGCCCGCGCGAGAGAGAGATTCCTACCTACGATTTTCATTCATACTGCGGTAGCGGTGGGTATAATCGGTCTGTTCCTGTTTTGCGTGCCCGCGAGAGCAGAGAGCCCAGGGCCGTTACGTTAGCCAGCTGAGTTGCGCGCGGATTCCGGAAGGATCTGGTTCTAATGCCCCGCGCGCGAGCGCGAGAGATGCGAGAATTTAGGTCCAATTCCGCTCAATTGTGTGGTGCGCATGTGTGTGGTGTGCGATGTCTGATGTATGGACGCGAGCCGGTGGAGGTCTGGTTTTTCCAGCCTGGATGGGGACGGAGAAGCGTGGAACGTGGTATAAACGGTTTTGTTATAGAGTTTGGTTGATGATTTTGTTTTTGACGATTGAGCTATGACGAGTGGGAGGAGTTGGAGTGGTTGAAAAATAAGCGCGCTTGAAAAAAGGTCTTTAAGATAACGAAATTCGAAAAATCGGCAAACAGGTATGCGATTATATCATCGATTTCTCCGTAAAACTAAACAAATATTTTAAAATTACTTGAATTCTTCACGTAAATTGAACGTAATGTAATGTATCATAAATATATGGAATTCTGATAACGCACGCAATATTGTACGGCTATCTTCTATAATATAACATTTTACCATCGCATTCCAATTAATTCTCCTATCATTTCATCTACGGTGATAATATACCTGCGGCGGTCGTTGTTTAATTGTATCATCCGGTTCTAGTATAGATCGTCAGAGATTCACCGTGTGTTAAATTTAGATTTGAAAAATAGGAAAGAGCCGAGGATTATAAAACCGGGCGATTAATGTGTTGTCATTGTCTCTGATAGCCTTGGACGAGATCATTGGCTATATAAATCGCAAAATGACTAAATGGTAGCTCAAATCGTCGAGTGAGTGAGTCACACTGTTTGACGTTGTTTTCTTTTTGTGTTATTATACAGAAACCGCACTCATAAGAAACTTTAACACGGTAATTATAATAAAATATTATTAGATGACCTTCTGAAAGTAGTTTTTATTTTTAAATCTTTGTAACTTCAAGCTTAGCCAATAATAATATTGTAGTGCTGCGTCGATATTGGAATACCGCACTATATCGAAACCTTGCTGTCCTTTAAAAATGAACAGCAATTCATAATTGCAATATAGCTTTAAGTAAATCATGACACTCTGTTTCTTCACCATATATCCAGCATTTTAGTAATCAACCCGTATTGTATGCCGCACAACACAACCGCATTATCACATTAGCGCCGCCTCACGACCTATCCTCTATATCTCCGGCAACGAAATCTCTCACACAATCGTGTCCAATTTTTAATTCCCCCCTATATGTACAATCACACTAGCATATAAGCCTTCGTTATCAATTTACACCATTGTAAGCGTCATCATCATCACGCGCCGGGGGAACGCGACTAATACTCCCGGCGCATATTTACGGACGCACGTGTACCTACAGCACGTAGAAGCGCGGAGTCGCGGCTTAATAAGCAATTAGCCTTCGTAAACATAAGCATTGAGCTCGATTCAAAAAAATTCAGGCGCAAAGTTTTCTCTGCCCCTCTCTTGATGGCGCGCGGCTTTGACATTGTTTCGTGAGGCGCTTATTAAAACAGTTGCGAGCCCGCATTATATATAGGTTTTTTCTCCGCTGCTGCGCGACTGGAAACTCCGTATAGTCACGCAGAAAAGTCGAGATTACGATCTGGAAGTGATAAAGTGAAGAGGTATTGGTGTAATGTTAATCGATTCTGGTTACGATTAGCGAACAACAATGTGACGAAGATATAGTATATAGACGGTTGAGTAATATTGGTATGGAGGAGATGGCGCGTGCGCGCGTGTAATCTTGTTATTTATTTTTATTATTGTGACATTTTTTTTTCAAGCGCGATTCGTTACTGTACTATACGGAGAAGCAGTAAAACTTGTACGTGGCGATGTTTATTGCAGGAAAAATGAGCGGAGGAATGTTTTTGTGGTATTCGGTTGTTTATTTCTGATAAGGAATGAGGTAAATTTTACGATCGAGTGTATAGGGGTTTAAAATTTCGAATGTGGAGAGATTTTAATCGCGCGGGGGAAATATAACAGTTCGGTGATTTTTGGTGCAAAATTTTAAAATTCAACATAAAAGTAATTAACGTTGTACTTCTGATTCATTGACCGTGTAATCGGCGTTTTTGAAGCGCCACGTGCGCCACTAAAATATCATTTTTTTTTTTCGGAGCAATTTACATTGAATTTTCCATTCACAAAGTTGGAATGTGTGTGCGAAATGAAAATGTGCTGAAACTGCTGACTTTTTTGCTTTACTGAATATGAAAATTTTTCATATTGAACATTTAATTTCAACATTTTTGAAAATAATTTTGAAATAAAAGAAAAATATGAATAATATTTTGTGACTTTTCTTTTTATTTCAGTAGCTTGTACATTTTTTACTTATTACGATGTCCACTTATATGTTTGAGTAAACGCATTCGAAACTCTTTTATTACCCGTAAATAAATAAAAGTTTTAATAATTTTTGTTTTCCTATATTCTCTACGAAAATAAAGTTTGTTATTGTTGATGTAATTGCGTTTAGAAAAAGCTTTTTATTCATTATGTTTTAGATCTGCCTATTTTACAGCACATAATAAACAAGGTATATATTTTCTAACAATTTTCTATGGCCCGTCTCCAAATACATATTCCTATTCTCTCATCAGTTCATCCCATTTTCTTCTCCAATTATTTTTCCACACAATAACTCCACTCTTCCACGTCTCTGTCTCAATCTCCTCTCTTTTCATCCACTCATACCCCCCACTAATTACCTTATTCATCGCCTTTTAACTCCCAGACATCACCGCCTCCTACATACCTCAGCCATGCACACGTCGCGTCGTCGTCGCATCGGCATTACACGCACATGTGCGCCGCAGCAGCGACACAGCGGGAGAGGTAGGGGCCGCCGCGTCGCCGGCGCAGTCTGGCCCAATGCGGATCATCCGCTCCTAGACGGCGGCGACTCGGCCACGGTCACCATGCTCTGCTCTCTCTCTCTCTCTCTCTCTTTCGTGCGCGAGGCCTTCGTCGCGCGTGCTAGTTACGCTTACGCAATTGTACGCGCGGCCCCCCAAGAGAGTACGTACGTATGTATGTAAGCGTGTGCATGTATATACACACAGAAGTGTATGTATTCTTTTATGCTTATACGCGAGGTAGACGCGCGAGAAAACCTTTTTTGTGCATGCGGCGAGAGCGACTGTTTTCTTTTTGCGCGGGGACTGCTGTGCCGCTCTTTTCCGTTTTTGCCAGAGCGGGAGCGAGTTTTTTTTCCCTAGGTAGTTTGTTTGCGTGCGCGGTGCGATGTCGGACAGTTGTATGTTTTGGAAAAATGGCCAGGTGTTGGAGCATGTTGCTATGATAAATAAATATACAGGTGTGGAAGCGTTGGTTGGATTGTTCAGATTGTTATGGGCAGATATGAGTAGTTGAAGTTTATTATAAATAGAAGTCTGGAGTGGATTGACATTAATTCTGTATGAGGAAAAACGCATATGGATTTTCCGTTTGTTTAATAAAACTGGCTCTCGCGATATATGGAAAAGATCGTTGACTATGTTTGTCATTTAATTTACTGATAGATTCGCAGCTAACTGCTATATGATAGGATAAGAAATACGGTCAATAACGCAATGAAAAGTTTTATTTATTGAAAAATTATATTCACACGTTGAAGCTTTTATTTCTGTATAAGATAAATGAAATTTTACACGAATGTAACATCCATTCTAACATTATTAAAAATCAAATTAATAACTGGATTCTAATATATTAGGTCATTTTTGCAAATTTAAATAGTTCCATGATTTTACCACATTAGTGATACACCGCGTTGTTATCGCAAGTGCTCGTGGGTACACATCTGAAGAAAATCTTTATATTAAAGGAACATCATTTACTATAAAGAAACGGACGTTCGAATACGAACAAACGAATATTCGTTTACAGTTAAATTATATTTCTTAAC
>UXGD01001679.1:0-32220 GCA_900474315.1 Torymus auratus
TAGTATCTACTTGGCGCAAGAAGAAAACAACTCACGGTAAATATACCGGAGTTTGCTTCAAGATTATTGACTTCTCCCTTCGAAATGAAAATTTTTTTACTTCTAGTAAATTTTCTCTTTCCCTCAGAAGATATCCTTTTGTTATAATAAATAATCTATACTTGCGAGAGTAAGATTGTTTCTCTTTACGTCAAGATGAAATTTATGTTAAGTATATGTTTATTTCAATCTAGTAACAATCTGCTGGGGGCAAATAGATGAACCTCAAGCAGATTTTATTTTTGTCTCAAAAGGATTTTTACTAGGTCGTAATTCAAAATTCTATTCTATTAACAGCAAGTAGATTTTACTTGCATCGAGTATCCACTGTTTTCAGTACGTGCTGAATTAATGTATATTATATATGCACGCAATGCCGGGAGTAGCCTAAACTTGATTACGCACGACGCGTCTCGTATTGTGTACCTATAAACGTCTTTGGTGCTGTGTATTCTTAGGTGAATTGGCTCGATTACGTGGAAAGTTTTAACGGTGTTCTTAATTTTTTATATAGGGAATATATATGATAAGATGCAGGGTCAGTGAACGTTGTTCAAAAGATACATTTCAATTTTGGTTCGTTAAATGTATACCCGTAGATTGAAATATATATATGGGTGCAATTAAGGAACTAAGTGAATGAGATTTTCCTTTACTAATTACCCACAGTTCGTTCCCACAAAAAATAGCGATGCTGCATTTACTTACCAGGCTAGGCTCGCGTTTTTCTTTAAAAATTATACCCGCAGTCGTTCCCTTTTTATGCCTCTTCTCGGAAGATATGTAACGGCTCTCTGTTATTTCTAGTGCGAAGGGTCTTTTGAATATGAGTTTTCATGGAATCGTTAAGAACTCATTTTCATTCATTATCCATTTTTATTATTTTTAGTCATTTTGACCGGCTCTGTTGTTATATTTAAATGTATAAGAATTATCAAACTTCATGATGTGCATTATATTATTTTTTTGCTATAAATGTAAAAACTTCTTTTAATGATTATTGAAGAATAATTACTTTAAATTCGATTTCTTAAAAAAATATATATATACGATACGTTAAATATATACATTGTAATAATAGCCTTTTCTTAATTTTCTATTTCTCTTTCTTACCAAATGCCCTAAAAATCGTTCAGGATAAAAAAAATGATTTGAGAATTATACAATGACTTTATACTCATCTTGCTTAAATATATTTTTAATAATAATTCAATCTTCAATGCTTTTCTGCAAAACTATAATCGACCGATCTACATCAATGCAGTATAACGAAGCACAGAGTTTCTGTGTTCCATTTATTATACGCATAAAATCGTTTCGCTCGAAACTAAACGCCGCCGCCGATCGTTGCATCAAAGAACTTCGTTATAGTGTCATCGTCGATTATACATTTTGCCGCCTCTTTGTGCATTGAGATTATAACGCAACGGTCGCACGCGGGCACGCGCTTAGAAAAAAGAAAAGAAAGGAAACGCGTCGTTTCCTACCGCGCTCCTTTTTCCCGCGCGTTCGCGCCCACGTGCCCCGGCGTTTTCAAGTGTCGCGTGGGCGCGCGATAGCGCGCTTTTGGTCGCGACAAGAGCAGCAGCCGGACGTCGCTGATGGCACTTATATATAAATATGGCGCGGGATCGCACTTGTGCGTTGCTCAACTATAGCCTCGAACACACTCTCGCTTTATCTACGAGCATCTATGCTGTGATGATGGGCACCCACACTATTCCTTTGGTTTACCTAAAACTTAAGACTGGCTCGCGGAGGCGGACGCTCTTGACATTGATTCTTTATGGCCGATGATCATGTGTGTGTATGTTACGTTAATTATTCTTTTCTCATTAAAATTTTAATGGTGTAACAATAGAAGAGATTCTGTGAATTGCCGTATATACATCAATGGTTAACCAACCTCGTGTTTTTATATACACGAGAGTTGCGAAGTATAACGAGGCAAATATAAGATAGCTTTTCAAAAGCACTGTATACTCACTGCGCGCACGCGCCGAAGAAACCATAATGGCTTTCGGGCCTGAAATTGCAACTCGGCCGAAAGCTAAATGGGATCGTTAGCGCGCAGAGGTATAGTATAGCGGGTGCCCTCGCACGCAGCTGCGGCAGCTCTTCACTGATTCGCACCTGACCCGATCTCTCCGCCTCTCCCCGAAAAAACTATTAACCGAGAGAGCTCTCTTCTGCTCGGTCTGACGAAAAAATATGCCTGGCGCAAGATGCAGCAGCAGCAGCAGCCTAAGTGGCACGTGCCAGGCGCGCGCCAGAGTCCGCAGCTGCCTTGCGCGCGTCGTCGCGTATGTGGGCAGATGAGTATCCGAGCCTCGTCGCATTACACACGTGGGGTTTCGCTTTTCGTCTACTCTCTGTGGAGGCGCGCGTATTTTTCATACCGAGGTCAGCTGTAAACCGAGATGACGCTGTCGCTGCACGACAAAAGAGATGCAGCGTGCGTGCGATGCCCACGTGCGCGCGCGCGTGCCCGGAATTCAGTGGACCAGAAAGAGCGAGAACAACAAAAAAAAGTGTAATCGAAAGTGTTTGGCTGGTGTAAGTAGATGTTGCGATATGTACGTAATAGGGCTCTTTGGTTCCGCGCTAAGTGGTTACTTATAAAAAAATTAACCTGTTTCTATTTGTAGTCCGTTTAACGTAATGGAACTTTTTGATGGCACATTAATTTTTGTGAAATTGCTATTGAAATACTTTTACTAAATGGGTGGTTGTTATTCTACCTTATGTATTTTTTGTTATAATTTTGATTACGTATTTACATAATTATAAAATAAACATCAACTCGTAAAATATTAGAGATCATTTTCAGATCGCAAAGAAGTTTAAAAAGTTTTATTCTCAAATTTATAATGATTATATAAGAAAGTCAACTATTTGTAATTTTATTGATAGCAGCAAAACTATACATAATTACAAAAAATAATAATTAAATGAAAAAGTAAATTTGATCGGCTTCCAAAAAAAAGGACTAAGACATTTTGAATACACAAGTAGTATGAAATGTAGCTTGACGAAAGTGATCAGTACAACATTATTGTTTCATTAGTTTGTAATAATAATTACCATATTGATATTATACTTTTTATTCCTTAATATTGTTTATTTCAACAAATCTATAAGAGTCTTATACGAACAGCTTAATTTTTTTTTTAATAAATGTCACCAAGAACGTCTTACGAACACTTTCAAAGCAGAATGGAAAGCATCAAAGATTAGCCAATGCACGTCCTCGTCTCCGATTGTTTCAAAAAACCTTCAACCAAGAGCCAACATCATCCACCCACTAGCACGCGCATCATGATGTTTTTGCCTCCTCGCACTCCGTAAAATTTCGCGTCAGTTACGCGCTTATACGATATAACCTGTTGTACACATGCGTATACACACACCCGCGAACGAGCGTATACCTATACACACATATACAATGCATTTTATGCGTGACAGCGACGAATCGGGGGAGTGCCTCCGGCGAGTCGCGGCCCGCTGGCCCATGAATCCGGGGCTCGTTTTGGTCACAATGGAGGCGAGGCTCTCTCGCTTCCTCGCTATATACCGAAACCAGAGGTAAGTACGACAGAGCTTCGTTTCAAGATGATTCGGTTTTATACTTAAAGTACGACGTGTATAGGAAGGGGAGGTGAAATTAAAGTGATTTGGGTGCTCCTTGTTGGGATTCGTAACTGCGTGGGCGGAGATTTCAACGGATTGGATTTGTTTAATATCATTCCAGAGGCTTGTTAATGATAGAACGACCGTATTTTAAGTTTCAATCTAAGTAAAACTGTATAGTATTATATTCGATGATTACTATTAATTAGAGCATAGTCGTGTTTATTATAAACGTAACCAAACAAATAAATTGATATACATATTATAATGTTTTTACAAATGTTAAAAGAGGAAATAACATAAGAAATGCAATACACTGGGTTCGGTATATTAAATTTCATTTATGTAGAGCAACAGGTACTCTATCAAACCGAACGATCAACGGGTCAGAGGAGGGAAAAAGAGTCGCCGAGAACGTTGCCCTGTGACTTAAGTATTACGCGGGCAACATGTGCTCGGGCACTATACATATTATACAGCAATGAGATTTCCTTGGCCGTCTGGGGTTGGATCAGCAGGAACAGCAGCAGCAGCAGGTGCGCCTCGGTCGAAGAAACGTTCCTCTGACTCATCGCGCAGGTGAGGAGGAGTATATAGATACACAGCGCTCGCGCCTCGAGGAGAAGGAAGGAAGGAAGGTACCGGAAGTCGTACGCGCGCGAGCTAAATCGTCCGAGTGCGACCGCAGACGTTATATACCGCGTTTGCAGCTTGAAAAGGAAAGTGAGCGAGCGATGATTCGCGTCCGCGCGCGAGAGACGTAGTAGTCTTTTTGCAATGTTGACCGACTTTTTGACGCATAATTTTATGCTGCAGTATATATAGATTGTAACCTGGATTGCGGGTATAATTTTTCACTATTTCAAGTACTTTATTTATGTTTAATATTCTGAGATTAAGATTATTACATATACATACATAATTATGTCGTGTTTTCAATCGAAATTGCAGAAAATCTTTTTCAAACCCTTTCACGCGCAGGCTAACTCAGGAAATGAAAAAAATATAAAATCTCATTATTAAAAGTTATATTTTGAAAAAAATAATCGTTTCCCAGACCCATTAAGCGTATCTTTCCAGCCCCGTCCGCAAAGTAAGAAAAAAAAGTGCTTCACGGGGCACGGAAATCGCAGAAAACGATTTGCTTCTCTCGCTCGAAAATCACAGCGCGAGACCTTTTTACCTTTGTACGCCTCGCGGTATAATTCTACCTTACTTCTTTACCTAGATACTCGGTGTACTTATGCATGTAACGATGGCATGATGTGCGCATAGAGCGAAGAAAAGACACGCACGCGCGTCGTGTGGGTAAACGAGGCGCACGTAGGCAAAACGCGTGGAAATGAATCAGTCATAATAGGGAGGAAACAGCAGAGAGAATACGTATCCTATATATACTGTAGCTACACGCGTTGTTAACGAGAACTACTGTGAGGGAGAGGGAAAGGTTGTACGAGGATGGAAGGTTATGGAGTCAGCATGTATACATGTGTATAAAGCCATTCTGACAGCCGTGTTGTAGGATATGGTTTCACAGTTATAGACCGAAAATTACTTTGGTGATCCAATATATAATATACACTGAATTAACTTGTTTAAATAACGTTTGAAATATTATAAGTATATATAATGGTTGATGAAAATGCTCATTTTAACCTGTTTATTCGAACCATTATTGAATTATAAACTCCATTAGCGAAGAGTAATTAATTTTAGGAGCAACAAAAAGTCTCGGTTAATAGTCTGCTACTGTTCGCACATTCTCAGTAGTTAGCCAATTAAAAGAGGAAGCACGCAATATTTTTCCCTGCTCAGGCAAGAGCAATTATTTTGTAAATGGCAGCAAAATGTTTTTTTTTTCTTTTCAAGATACGGTACCGCAGCAATGTTTCCGATATCAAAGCCAAACTATACTATAGATTTTAATGTGCCGTATATAATGTTCAAACAGGTCTCTTCAACCCCGTTAACGGCCCCGAATCTCATTATCCACCCCTGCAGAACTGACTAAAGTGCAAGCGCACCGGCGCAGTTAAATCAGCGAAGCGTAAAGGCCAAAGGAAAAATCGCCGTCGCGCCGGCGTTGTCGTCGTCGGGAAGACGGACGAAGGAGTATATACCTATACTCGCATAAGAAGTCATATGCGAAGAGGAGCGCGGGGCAAAAGCCGCATGTGCGAGAGCTCGCACGCAAGTGCGTGTGGGAAAACGCCGCCAAGCGAGACTGAGAAAGAGACGCGCTACGTGCGTTTGATCGAGACGCGCTCGGGGGCCGTGCAGCTATACATTATGCAGATATATGTGCGAGTGATGCCCGCGAGCGAGATTTCGCCGTGTCGAAGATTGGAGACGTGTAAGAAGATATAGGCGTTTGCTGTTATGTGTTAAACGATAATCTGGCAATGATATATATTTTAAAAGAAAAATTGTCTTTTTATAGTACATTTCTACGGCTAACATGATGTAGATCGTACGCGAATTATCTTCCAGTTTGAAACAGTAGGCAATTGAGCCTCTATTACAAATTGATTGCATAGGTATTGAGCTGATTTCGTACAAATATCGAACGTTTTCCACGTGGGTGGTTTCTGACATGCTCAATCAGTCCGATCGAATATTTTTGCTATAAAATTACTTGATCTACAAAGTGGAACAGCATGCATACTCGAGAAAAGGAAAGTGTGGGAATCATAATAAACAATCTCTAGATAGATTTTATTGTAATTAAAAAACGAGATGGAGTTAGAAATATCTTATTTTATTATTATGTGAATTATGAAAAAAAGATCATTTTGTTTTGTAAAACCGGCATCTTGAAATATGACAGGATTCGAGAACGACTTTCCCGTGTAACTAGTATTTAACTTCGATCTAGATACATAGTAAACAAACAAGGGAGCAATTAAAAACGGACGAATCTAAAATTCAAATAAGCCCGGAAAATCTAAGAAAACTTTTCACAAAAATATATTCCCATACTTACTCTGATGCACCACGTGGAATACGTCCATATTTTATGTATAATAGAAAGTCTTCTCTCGAAAATATGGTATTATGCGTATTTGTGCTTCTGCGAATATGATTTTCTTCCTTAACGACAGCCGTTGACGGGAAACAAAGAAACCGCAAAAGTGCTCTAGAGAACGAAAATAGTAAAACTTGGAAAAACATCTCGTAAGCAATGTTTATCTACAGAAACGAGGTTAAAGTAGTTGTATCGCGAAAGCTTTGCTGAAAGGCTAATCACATAAGAATTTGAAAAAATTATAACGGTAATATAATTTTATATTCATAAATGTACGGTACATTATCATACAATATTTATTTATTTTCTATGAAACTACTATATTTCTAACAATTGTAAAATAACATATTGCGAAACTTACACAATTTTACAAGACGGTCTTCTAATTAGTAGAACCACAATTAACGAATTTTCGTTAATTTTGCAATGTAAACCTATTCACAACTGCTTCAGAACCATTTCTAGTTATACAATTTGCTTTTCCGCTATCCGTGTGCTCGGTCATCAGCTGCTTGCGTGATGTACAGATATACTAGCGACAGCGACTGAAGCACGTAAGGCCGATTACGTTTTGCGGGTGTGGCACGAAATCCATACCAGTGATCACCGCAAAGGACCTGAGCTACGAGCGCGCGCGCAATTAACCCCGAGCTCGTCTCCTTTATCACTTTCCCTTTTTCCCCAACGCGGCTGATCCTGCGAAAATTACATCCGACTGAAGTTGCTGGTACGATGGCGATAAGGTCTTCTTCGGACAGGTCAATGGAACCAAAGGGAGTTGTTTCTCTTAAAGCAATAACTATACTTTAGTTAATTATTTACAAAATATTATTTTATAATCAACAAGTTGATGAATTCAGTGACTATTTTTATTCATTTAAATTCAATTTCATGAATAATGCTTAAGAATTTGTATATTATTTTGTTAAAGTAAACGATAACAAATTAATTCCGTCCTTTAATTAGCGAATTTCATAGACGTTGTAGTTATTTTTATATATTTCAACTAAAAATGTCGAGGGTCTCGTTAACTTAAGAGGCTTGACCTAGAATTGAAGAAGGTATAATAAGTATTAATAGTTTTCGCGAAGAAAATTAGAGTGGCACACGTAGTGACACTAAATGTATCTTTTCCCGTTCAACAAGTCTTAATTAACATTTATATGCACATTTAAATACATTCATTTCATCATCCCATTTACACAAATTTTGTTTTATTTAATCCGCATCTTCCGGTCTTCTCCAACGACTTGCTTTCAATCTACATACCTATTTTCTCTATCTCGTCAAGGTCGTCAAGTAACTCTCAGTATATGAAATCGACAGTGCAGCTGTTCTCCGACATCGGCTCACTGCCCACGATTCTTCTCTCTTCGCGCACGATTCGCGTTCCTGATATTATGCGCAATACAAAAAACCTGCCGTCTATTTATAGTGCGATCGATGATTTTCGCGTGGGGTGTCGATCGATTTTCGCGCTCGAGCTCCGTTCGCAATAACGGTCATATATACACGCAAGTATCAAGCACAATCTTGTATATGCTGACGAAACGGCGATGCATCGCTTACTCAAGGCGAGAGCGTCTACCTGAGTTCCACACGCCTTCCGATTGATTAGAATAGCCCGCATTCGTTGGTAATGATTCATCTCCGCCGTGATGGTTATATAGCTGTTCGCAGCAAACGCTCGTCATAAGTGTAAACATCGGGCGAGAGTACGGTTACGATAATTTATGCCCGCAACTGAGGTGGCATTTTTATCCCCTTTTTTTCGACGTGTGTGATGAAAATTTTTTTTCTCGACGCAGCGCAACGGTTTTCCTCGGTAATTGCGAGCGTACTGTGCTAGAGCCAATTGAAATAATTGCTGGATGGAATTCTCGGCAAAAACTTTGCTTATTTGAATGTTGCTGATACATTTTAAATGCTTATAAAATGAAGAATTTGGGGCAAGTATACAATTATGTATATTGTTACTGGCTTTCCAGCGTTTGTTTTTAAACGGTGATGAATCACAAAAAGTGTAACCGGTGTTATGAGACATGGATTTCGATTAGAATTTGAAAATCGGTTTTTGGCACCTCAAAATGAAGTTCGCTATATCTTTAATTGCAGGATCTCATAGCTTCCTTGTTAGCGAAATATAATCTTCTTATGTATCTTCTGCAAGTTTTGATTTGGTGCTAAATCGATTGTCATGTAAGCAAAGAAAAGTGGACGAAGAAGCTCCAATTTACTTTTTACCTCGTATCACAATGATGATTAGATCCAAAGTTATCGGTTGTCAAAGTTTGTCATAAAAACATGCATTAAAATTATCATACTTCTAACTTTGGACTATTCGTGTTTGTATGACTAACTTTGACAACTGATAACTTTGGATCTAATCATCGTTGCGATACGAATCAAACAGCAAATTAAAGTTTTTTTCATTATAGCAGTTCAAACCTCGCTAACCTATGATATGATATCAAACTAAAGTAACTGTGTGGACTCCATGTAAACCCAGTGCCATGAAGCCTGAGATACACTTGAGAAAGTATCATTTCATTTATATAAAAGATTTTTTATACTTGAAAATTATTATAAACGATAACTGTGGACATACTTGACGTATCTTACCTACCACGATAACAATGAAAATATATTTTCTGCCATTACTAAGAGAATATTATTTAAGAAAAAATTTTAATATAATTTTTGAATATTATTATTATACTCACTAAAATTATACGAAGAATTTCATATCCCACGTTACATAACTATATTTAATAACACAAGCAGCATCCTTCATAATCCATTCAATGTCGAGATTGGCCCAACAATCGGTCGAAATTTACGAACAATCAAAAGGATAACTCGTAAAATTAGCATATAGTTGAAATCGACACCTACACCTCGCCTCTTGCCGCAGCACACCTCGAAGAAAGCAGCTACATGCCACCGCAAGCGAGCCACACACACCATAATAGTTTCTCGCGGCCGCTCGAATTTACGCATGACCCGCTGCGAGGCTAATTTCAGAGCGCGGGCGTAATCCTTATCGCTGCCGGGCGATCTGACGAGGATTTCCTCTGAAGAGAGCAGCGCCGCGCGCTCGGATCGACGTGTGAAATCTAAGACGCTACACTCGATGGACGAAGCGCTCTGTGCACGCTTCGATACCTACGCTATTACCCGTACGTATGCTGATGTATTGTATGGTAGCGGCTTTGGCGAATCTCACACCAGTCGTGCGTTCAATCCCACTGGACCAGAACTGTCTCACTCATCTCAGGTTCTGGATGGGCTCGCGGTCAAGTCGTTTCGCGGATTTCTCCATATTACCTGCTAATGTCTTCGTTTTCTCGATGTGTACAATTCATTTTTTTTTATTTCTTTGATGGATGCTTTGGGTGTTTTACCTGAGGTGTCGAAAGAATATGGTGTTGGTCAATTTTTACAAAAATAAATGTTGCGTTGCTTTTTTTTAAATACACAATATTATTCTGCATAGCTTTAAAACATTTTATTCTCTACACTATTTAATCTGGTATTATTTTTAGAAAGTTGTTTTTCTATCTATCTTAAATATCATAACAGGATATGATACAGCGTTTAAAAATACGACAGTATATTATATCATATACGATTTAAAACATTTTGTTGTAATAAAAATATTTTATTCAAGTAAAAATTAAGTTCACTAAAAACAATCGTACTTCTATTGTACCTTAATTACCTATAGGTATACCACATGTAAACTGTAATATCAAAATAATTATGTCTTGAATCAGACTGATAAATTCTTATATCATCGTTTTGAATAACGTAATGACTCACCCCTTTCTATATTTTTTACCTTTTTAAAGACTATCTAGTATCGTCACAAAATTATAGACCATCGAGTGTCAGTGAAATAAAGAACACTAAAAAAAAAGTAGCAGTTACCCAAGCAAGATACGTATTACATTTATTGTTTGTTCGGGCTACTCCATTTGAAATAATACGAATGATTGACGTTCCTCTCCGTTCTTATATGATACATCTCAATCTCCAGACAAAGGAGTGTGATCGCAATATGGTCTCATGCTATAGACGTTTCAGTTAATGGTGTATATATAGCTCCGTTGGCCTATCGATAGGTCAATCAGATTATTTCGACATGACGGCTACTTATGTAGACCTTATGATTAATCTTCACAATTCGCTCGGTCTAATTGTTTCTTTCGATCTGACGGTACGAACAGTGCCCGCAGATACGATACCAATTATCACGTACCTGGTTCCCCACGAATTTTTCGCACGGCGTTGTTGAACAGCGAACGTTAATTAGACAAATTCTTTTAAAGCGAAAGAAAAGCACTTTATCAGATAGTCGGATGGAATTGAATTTCTGTACACAAACAAGTCTGCGCGTATATATATATTATGGAAGGCCGAATAAGAGAGAAACAGCGAAAAGGTTTATCGAAGGTATTTTAGCGATTTTAGCCCCGTCCACTTGCTCTCTAAAGGGAGAAAAATGTTCGGCTCTCGGTCGATCGGACTTTATTTGTATTGTTCCATTTTGAATTATCACGGGCCGCATGCCCGTGGGCTTATCATTGTTCGATTATCGCGTGCAGATATATATGCGCTATATATATAATAATAGAACTGAATCCCGCTGGCTCGTTACGCTACCTGAGCACGTGTTTCAAAAGATCAGCTGTGTGTGGGTATGCTAGGGTATGTGACTTCTATAAACGGTTAACTCGCTATGGATTCTCCTAGCCGAGATATAGTACAGCTCTCTCAGTGGCTCTCATGACAGGGACGGCTTGAACCCTAATTTATATGCAGATTGTAATGAGTTAATCGAATGATAAAGGTTGCGGGCTGATCTTCTGTTTCGTTCGCAGGCTGACGTGATCTGATTTGAGCTAACGGGACAAAATTTAAATTAGTTTTCCACTCAAACTTTTTTCATGTCAATGAGGTTGCATATAGCTGAATTATCTTAATTAAAATAGACAATATGACTTTTTGATTGAATTTTGCGTGTTTGGATTAATTGAATGCGACCAGTCTAAAGGGTTTACGAATACATAAAATATTTATACTTAAATATATAGATAGGAAGTCTTATTTCTCGTTGCTACATTTCCTAAGCAATCACAATCACCAGCAACTTCCGTTAACAAAAAAACATTGTAAATATTTACGTAATAGCAGATAATCCTACATTTATAGCAGTGTTTATTACAGTTCCGTTATTGTTTTTGCATGATGATTTCATTCCTACTCCTCATTACAATCTTCCAACATTCGTCAAAAAAACACTCCGTTATCCTCAAAGTATATGTAAATTATTTTCTGTCCGCCCGACGTAATAGCAAAATACCCACTCTCTTTCATTTTAAAATGCACGTAGTTCTATCGCTATACAATTACACTCGAAAAAGAAAGAATCCTGGCAGCAGAGCAACAAGTTGCTATATACGCGGCGACACTTTTGCTCGTAAACGTTTCTTGCTCAACCGAACATTGAGAAAATAGCTCGTACCAACTGTGCGAGCCCCGCCCCGCACGATATAGCAGGCAAACAACCTCTAAACAAGCGTTTTTTAACCCTCGAAACGAAACGTTTTTTCTCAACGATTGTAAATCTTCGCTGCGCGCCGAGATTGCGCTTACGCACAGCAGCAGCAGCAGTAAATCCCGTACGAGGCTAATGAAAAGCCGAAGCGGCGGCCAATCTCTCCCTCGTTCGGAACATATCCCGAACGCGGAAACGTTCTCGCGAGTGCGCGAGCCGAGGTATCGGCGCCAAAAGCCTTAGCTCTCCCGTGCACGTATACCCGACGGTAGCCGAGAGGCTATATATGCGTGCGTGCTAGCCAGGGCGTGGCTCGCGGAATCCGCGGTAGCGGTATTATCGTTAGGCCAGAGCTCTTTGCACCTATCTTGTACGGCGATAGCCTCTTGGCGTTCGAGGGCGAAAAAATGCAAAGCGAGAGAGCGAAGGAGGAAGAAACCGTCTCGGTGTGATTTGCGGTTCAGGTATAGAGATGCGCGCAAGCACAGTTGAGAGGGGGGTTATGCAGTGCAGAGCTTGTGGAAGAAAAATATGTGAAGAGGCAATCTTCTGCGAGAGGCCTTGCGCGGTATAAGAAACGTAGTATAGGCCGAGAGGAGAAAAACTTTTAGAAGTCGTCGATGATGATCATTGCGTGGCTCGCATTTTAGAAAATGAGACTGAAAGTCTAATGACTCGGAAAGGTCGGTTTTGTAAAGTACGGTGGTTCCGAGTAATGTGCTTATGAATATTCATTGCTTACTTCTGCAAAGCGTTTACCTATATACCGCAAAAAAATGACGTGTAAAAATATTTAACATTTTTTATAGTTGAATACAGGCGGTGGTCACTTATTTTTGAAAATTATATTTGTACACAGGAGTAGCAAAAATGAGGTATATTTTATCACGCTATTATTAATTTCTGTAACGACATCAATATACTCTTCACTATTAATGACAATTTAGGTATAGGAATGAATTTCTTCGGATGGAATTTATGAGACATAATAATTTATAAACTATTTTTTATTAATATGGTCAGTTGCATAGCACAATTTGCAAAAGACTGCACCAAAAAGTACAAATACACTGTAGATATAAAATCTGCGTTGCAGACATAAAGAGTATACCCATCATTTGCAATACGTGTGTACACGAGTATGAGATAAAGTGTAAGCAAAGGCTCGTGTATCACAAAAGAGGTATATACACCGCAATTATTCTTACAAAATAGTGAAGCTCTTAAAAGTTCAACTTATAGCCACTATAGTGGCTGTAAAATCCTATATACGCACGCTATAAAATTTATACCGACTCGGCGGTCATAAATTTCGTTGTAATCAAAGTATAAATAAAATAAGATACAGGCGTATAATACATTCAAGGACTGCGGTCGAGACCATTGAGCTATTATTTCAAAGTAGCGCGTCCCCGTCAGGATAGAAGAGACCGAAGCATCATAGTGGGACAAAACATCTGGAGAAAAACGCGCGGCGAAATTCGCGGGATAAGGAGCTATAGGCTTCTTGCCGCACCGTCGACGGCATGCTGATTTTCCGTCCGGTATACGAGCGGTCGTTCGTTCACGCGGCGGCGACGCCCCTCGCGCGGAATATAATTCGCGGCTGTTTCTTTCCCTCATCCGCTAGCTCGTAGTAGGCATTCGACACCTCTCGACAAAGTGCTGCTGCGCGGATTTCCTCTTACCCCGGCCGCTTCTTTCGCGTCCTCGGAATCTTATTCGAATTCCGACTACTCTATAGGATTTTTTTGGCTAGCGACGTTGATCGCTCCGGGCCTCGTTTTACGCGATCGAGCGCTTGGAAGGTTTAGGAGCGCGGTGTGCCGTTAGAGAGGTGCATTTAAATTGCACCTTTACACTGTTTACGATCGTAATTTATCATTGAGAATTTACAAATTGCGCGAAGGAATGGTGCCTTCAAGTGCGATCAAGCGCTATGGTTCTTTTAGATGTAACACTCCTTTTATGCTAAAGGCAGATGCGTGATGGACGAAAAAATAGTCATTCTGACGATTTATCTTAATTTGCCATATTATTCATGGAAATGTTTTTAAATTTTAATTATGTACTTTGACGAGTAACATCAAGTAATTTATAATTATATGTGTTTGTTTCAGGTAAGAGTTGCCAGATTTCAATGAAAGCTGTATGTAGGTAAATATATATACATGATTTGTTTGCTACACAGTCTTACGCATATTTACATACGGTTTTATTAAAATACAAAATCAATTTATTTTTTGAAAATTAGCGCAGAGTTCGATTAAATGGGGGGGATTTAATTAAATGAAATGAAAGTTTGCGACATATTGACTGGATCGATAGCTGAGTGAAAAATGATTGGAGAAAGATTGCTATTACGGGTCACGCTCGGGGGCTTAGGTAACTAGCTGGACAATGGTCCCGGTGATCGCTGCTATCGGCAAGGTATATATAGTTATGGCTACTTATACTCCGCCGAACCAGATATCACGCAATCGCTTTCTGATTTATGCCGCCTGGAGTGTAACGCGGCCACGTGCGCACGCGCACGGTCTATATAATAAGGGGCTTTGTTTATCAAACGCGAGATTTCGATTGTCTCGTCGACGTGCCGCAGAAAAGGTGTATCACATTTATCACGGAGAAATAGATTCGGTCTGCACCTCGTTCAGATTTTGAGGTCCGATCTATGTTGATTGAAAAAGGATATATAATTATAACCCGGAAATTATATATCTTTAGCTGACTTTGTTGATCTTCCGTGGTTTTCTAAACTAGAATTGTCTTTTTTAGATCTAAAGTGATAATATTTTGCACAGCAATTCTTGCCAATTAAAGTACAATTTCTCATTCGGGAAACAATGAATGTCCAAAAAAAAATACAATTTCGGTAACTCAAAGTAGAACGAACCTTTGGCGCTCTTTTACGGCAGACCATCGGAAAAGTAAAAAAAGAAGGAAAATAGGCAGCTCTAATTGTCCGTAAGATTCCGTCGCATTTAGCCCCGCGAAGTGAGGTTCCCGGAAACTCGGAAAATTTCCGCAAGAAGGAACAGAAGCGGCGGCGACGGCGGAGCTAGCCCTAGCCCCCGTCCGACACTTACTTGGATAATTGTCGTCGTTGCGGGCTTCGTCTACTGTAATGATGATAATTCGCGAGCGATCTCTCGGCTCTTACTCTTCTGACTCCGGCAATTTCAGAAGCTGCACAGCGCGCGGGTTATTTCCGAGCGTTTAAGGGGGTGCCGAGCAAGCGCGCGACAAAAGTGGCGCTGCTGCGGCTATAGCCTCCTATAAAAGCAACGTAAGCGCGCGGCGCGCCTTTCGCGTATTTCTTTGTGGCGTGCTGAAGCCGCCAGGTTTACGGTGTGTGCGTTTTTTGGCCGCTGCTGTGCGCGCGTCAGCGAAAATTCGCAAAAATACTCGCGCGCGCGGTCCAAGGCTAATTAAATAGCCGCGCGGTTTTCAACGCGGGAATTCTACTTGTCCTTTCTCTCTTTGGCCGTGCGGCTGCTGCGCCGCGTCTCGTAAGTTACGCGCTTTTTCCGAGGCTCTCGCGGTAGTTAGCGCATGTAGGAATAAAATTAGCGCGATGGTTACTCCCGCAGCGTTTTCTTCGTCGGTTGTACGAACTGCGTGTGGAAAGGCCGAACTGATTTCATATACGCGGACCAAAAGTACGTACGATTATGTGCGTGTAAAAGGGTTTACGGTTATGTAAACCATTTAAATTTGTGCCAGGTAGGGTTTCATGGTCTTTTTGAGGTTCGTGGCTTTATTAAAGTTTATTATTTTGATGTTTTCTCGCCTTCCTCGGTAGGATTTTTGTCGTTATCTTTTATTTTCAGACGATTTGTTATAAAGAAATTATTTTTCATTATTTTTTATGCGTACCAAACTTTTCGTTTTTTTTTCAGATGATTTGAAGTAAAGAAGGTTTGTACAAGCTTTTCGTATAGGGCACACACAAGTTGTTGAAATAGAAATAAAAGTTACATTAATGTTTCTTATAGAAGATAATAATATCTTAATTTCGTCAGAAAAAGTCAACAATAATGGCAAAGCTATAGAAATTTTGAAAATGAAATTTTTTTCCTAAAAACCATATAAATATTCAAGATAATCTTACATCGTTCCAAGTAAAAAATTCGGATTCAGAAGGTCAATAAACATAAAATAAACCTTGTTAGAAGAGTCGTCCTCGGAAAGGCCTGCACTAAACCCTCCTTGGCGCCTATAGTGCTGCGGCGAGAAGGAAGCAAACAGTTGATTTAAATATACATCAAAGAAAATTAGCATTCCAAGTAGGAAAGGGAGAGATGTAGGCAGTGCAGACGGCCGCGCGAGGGAGAGGAAAAAAACTTGTTCAACGCGAGTTCGCGGCTGCTCGAGGGCAGCAGTAGCAGCAGCTCAGCGCGCAGCACTGATTCCAAATTAATGAAGCCGAGAGCATAATGAAGGCTCGGTTGAAGTGCGCTCGCGCAGGGTCACGGTGCCTGCGCGACGTGAGAGAGAAAGAGCGAGAAAGAGCTCAAGCTAAGCTCGCGAGGGCGTACTTTGACTCTGAATATTTATCGACTTGAGTGCTTTTCGCTCCCCCTTCCCCCCGGTCTTAATCGCTCGAAAATTGTTAGAAAAACCGTGTGACCATTTTAATTTCAAAGTATAATCCGCGATTAAATCTCGCTTTTGTGTATATACAGCAGCGTGTTTGTGTATGCGGCTTTTCTATTTCGTCTCTTCCACACGCAGGAAACACGCCACTGGATCGTGCGAATTTCTTCCGACCACACTCTATTATATTCCCTCTCTCTCTCACTTCGAACGTTATCATTTTCATTATTAGAAATAATTCATTTTTTATGATACATTATTAATGTATCGCTATAAGCATATCCGTGCACGCGCGCTTATAATACGTTGATGATACTTTTATTGCTCTTTCTCACATAAAGAAATAATATACACAAGATTCATTAGACCAAAAAAAAAAGTTGAAACTTCTCATTCTATTGTACTATATCATTTGTGTAAGTATGATGACTCGAAAGAACACTAAATTTTCATTTTGTTTATGTCAAAAACAGCAAATCCGAATCTAAATTTACACTCTGTCGACTAATCGGCGGTGATCAATCATACTTACTCAGGCGCAGAACAGACTGCCATTTACAGGAACAATCGCGCCGGTGAAGTTCGTCAGTGGCATGAGCGCAGCGAACAAATTGCTCTCCTTTCGCACAATTAAGGAGTAATACGCATATATATCTATATATATACCCTCCGCCCACGAGCAGCGTGCAATCCCCTCTGAAAGAAGAGAGCTCGTACCTGCATATATATAGGCGCAAAGGCAGAAAACGAGGGGAAGCGCCGTGTATATACATGTGTAGCACGTGCGAGAGTGCAACAGGCTATATGGAGCGCCGCAGCCGGCCGTGCGACGTCGGATCCCACGTGGCGCAGCCAGCGTGACCGCGCACGCAAGCAATGGTAAAAAGACCCAGATAAGAGAGAGAGAGAGAAAGAAACGCAAGCCACACGGTCATGCATTAAGAGTGTGTATGCGTTAATAGAAGAGAACAAAAAAACCCCGTGCGCGGGTGTAGTGAGAGGAAGGGAGATAAGGTTGCGCGCGGTGGAATGACCGAGAGAGTGAGAGAAAGTACCCGGGGGAGGATTACAAATGGTTCAGTTATTGCTCTGATTAAGCTTGAGATGTATTAGAACATATATTTAAACATGATTTTAAAATAAATATTCATGAAGGTAGAATGAAACTATAATGAAATCTTCTGAATTAAACTCTATGAGAATATATACTGTGGACTTTTGCTTGTGGTACTTACGAAAAAGATTGCTTGAAATTAAGCAAGCATAATAAGAAGTTACGAGATACTTTGTTTATTTACGGAGGTCAGTATAAGAAATGATTAGGACTGGCCTTAAAAAGCTGAAATTTAAACGGCCATCCTGACGTTTAGAACGTTCAAGTGGCATTGATCCATCGATGTAATGTATAACGCTACTTCATAAATTATGCAAATTAAGCAGCAAAGGAGTTAATGATGAAAAAGGCGGGGTGGAGAAACACCTACAATAGCTTGACGCGAGCAACGGAGCTGCAAAGCAAAGCGGTCTATAGCTATACCATGAATGGAGTACGCGTGTGACCGCATGCCCATATACGAACGTGTGGTATATACGCAGAGATAGTCCAAAGCGGAAGTTGTCGGTGTAGAGCACCGGAACAGCCGCCACTAGTATTCGGTTCTCACATGTCCGGCCCGTATAGGCTGTATAGTGTATACCCGAGGTCAGGATAATTTTCTAGCGTTGCTGTTTGGTATACCCCCTTTATCTGATATACAAGAACCTATTTGGACGCTTCACACAGTCTCACTTTTAGCGCTCTCCTCTTTTTCTTCTTTCTCATTCTTTTTACTCGCGGCTGCGCTCGTATTTTTCTTCCTTTCCTCTATCTTTTCATGCTAATTCACGGGTGCTTCAATCTTCTTCACTCTCACACTACCTATCCTATCGTTTCTTATTTCGCGTCTTATCTTTCGCTCACGTGCATTTTTTTTCGTAGAGGAGCTCTTTTTTTACTTTTTGGTTGCGAAATAGTAAGAAACAAAGAACAATATAGTGACTTTGTTGTATAAACTTAGTTGTGTAAATTAAAAGCGTTGATTGATTTTGCATTGATTGATTAAGTAATATATGCAATTGAGATCAAGCTCATCAAAATAATATTTTCTCTTTCTATTTAAAAAATTACAAAAAATCCAGTTTTATATTCAGTTTTTACGCCTGTTTAATCATTTGATTATTAGAATAAGTGTCACCAAATAGAAACAAATATTATTTTTGTAAAATGCAATGTTTATAGAAATGAAAACAACGCTATACACATATTTAAATTTGCTAAAGTTTCTGTAATTTTTTACAGTCTGACTTTTACGGTAGAGTGAGTAAGGAGCCGTGAGAATCCACGAGTGTATATAGTTACAGTGGAGGGTTCGAAATTAATGGTGCGTGTATATGAGAAGATGCTGCTTTTAATTATAAAATATTCAGTTGGCCAAATCAAAAGTTTTGTGTAAAAGGCAAAAAGGTTAATCAAACAATAATAACACACGCGCAGGTTAAAAACATAATTTGCTCATAATAGTTTCACGCAACTACAATTTCAAATAATGCTTTTATACGTAAGCCGTAAAGCTAGTATTACTTAATGGTTTCACTGAATGAAGACATTAATGCTTGAGAACTTTTTAGACGAATGACTAAGTAGCGTGTAATAACAAATGTTAAATATTACGTAAATCATATTTTGATTTTAGAAGAGTAGCTATATTTACAGAACAAAAAAATTTTAACTTTTTTAAAATTATAATTAAAAAGAAAACTCAGAAACATTCGAGAAATTCTTATTTATAGACATGTACAGAAATTTGCGGGTCTCAGTGATCTTTGAATTTTCAAAAGTGTAAAAGGTATACAAATTTTGTCAGCTTTCATTGCTTGTTTTTAGGTTGTATAAGATCTGGAAATGACAAATTATTAACCAGCAATGCACTTAATGCGTTGGATCTACATTGCAATCTTTCGCAAACTCGACAGGGGTGTTCAAATAGACCAGTTTACAAGTTTAGTTGTTCGTCGGGAAGTGGTGACCTGATTAAAAAGTAACCTAATAATTTTTTTCTTTCTTCCTTTACGTAAATATTTCCAGTTCAATCGCGCAACTCTTACTTTCACGTGGCTAATCTAATGCTAAAAGAATATTATTAATTTTTTTTATTATTAATAATATAAATTATTATATCATTTATTGGTGACCATCATTGTTTCACTATACTGACTCATATATAATGATAATTATTTGCAAAATTTTATTGAATTACCTGATTAAAATTTCCCGTTGAAAAGGAGCAGAACATCCTGCAATAAACCAACCAAACAATCCTTTCTTTTTCTCTTTATTATTCTAACGAATGTATGCAGTGTCCACGATTACGTGACTCGTCGTCTTTGCCCCGGAGGCACGTATATAAGTACGTTGAGTGTACACGGTACTGTCGCTGCATTACCAACCGAGCACAAATAATTACAAGCGGCAAAAGACTTTTCCACACCGATTAAAAAGACCTCTCGTGCGCGCGCTGTTCCATCCTATCTGGCGATACGATCGGTTTGCTAAACTCGACTCGACGACGCGTTCGGTGCTGTCGCCAAGGATCGTGTAAACAATACTTGATAACTCGATGCGTTTGCAGCATGGTGGCATTGTGTGTTTCGAAGAAGAGGCTATTGTTATTACTCTTACGATGTATCGAATTCTTTAAATGTATATTTTATATGCGGGCATCTTTAGTGTATACGAATGAAATTCGGAAGAACAGTAATTTTAATCTGTAACTCTATGGGATGGGGAAATGTGCTATATAGATTTTTTAAAGAAATGTTGTTTCTATAATTTTTTTCAGAAGAAAATTTCCGTAATAAAGTATAAAACTGTTAGTTTGATCGATAGTGAATTTCGCAATTGTATATAAATTTAAAACTAATTTTCTGTTTATACATTTTTGACAAAAAGATGTAGATTTATCATTTAAAGAACTTTGCCATCGACGATTAATAATACATGAGTATATAACATTTGATTGCCATAATTCAATATTCCAATCTATAACTTTCTTCAATAAATATTTAAATAAAAAAATTGATTTTTTGATTTATTTTTTAAAATGTACGTCATTGTTCACTTTGATAAGAATATTAATTTAATTATATTGAATTTTGTTATCGGAAAAAAATATAAACATATTCAAGGCATTTATTATTGGTGTTAATTTATTGTTCCAATTTCGATTAAAGTATTATTTATAACAGCGAAATATAAAAAAATATTTTTTCATTGGTATAATGATTTATTTGACGATGCGGACGAGCAGAAGCTCGTTCGATATGTTCATTGTAACACGCATAATTATCACGATATCATGAGATATTCTAAAAAATTACGTTTAATTTTGGTATTTTATATATTAGAAAGTATAGGTAATCTCTTGAAAACTTTTTTGGTAATTTTGTCGTTGAATTAAGATTTTCTTGATAATAATTCAAAGTTTAATTTTCAAAGAATACTTTTATTAAATTTCAAAGATATTTACTTATTTATGCAAGTATCGGCAGAAAACATCCAAAATAATTTGATGTGGTAAGAATATAACTAGATTTCAAATTTCACATTATATTAAATTATATTGTATATCAACGGAAAAAATATTAAAAATTTCTTTAAAATAAAAAATTTATTTCAACACTATTTTTTTCGGCATACGTACCGAATATGCTATTATTTGAAAGTTTTTATGCATTGTCATGACATTTTAAAATCTAAATGGACTTCACGAAATGAAAATCATTTACTGTATATGAATACATAGCAGCTATTAGTCATTCATTTTAAATGAACAATTTCATTTTACAATTTTTTAAAGTTAAATTTTAAGAAAATAAAATTTAAGAAGACTTTTTAAGAAAGTAAGAATCATTACGATCATGTAACTTATCAGTTTGCTGATAAAATTGGCAAACCCAATACTGATTTCGACGTCATCACCGACCTTATCAGCGCTAATGACACAACGATGCTTAGTTTTTGTATACAATGTTTTCTTATTTACACACGTTTATTTGCATGATAAAATATATCTAATGACTTCAAGTTCAGACATGACGTATCTAATGATTGATGTATAGAAAGATTAATAAAAAGTCAATATATAAGTGAATACCATCTAACCTTTCATCATTGATATAGATTTTGAACAATTATTCTTAATTTATTTATAGATTGGTTTCTCCTCACTTCAAAAGTTCACTTTTTTTACTGCGTATTTTCATTTATTGGATTTTCATATTTTAATTTATTATTCATTTATTGAAATTATGATTATTACTGGGCATATATTGTTATAATACACTCTGTATTAAGTGCAGTCTCATGTTTTGTCCAATACAATTATTCCTTGATAATATTATTAAGTTACAATGTAAGTCTCTTAAAAATCAGTCTTTTAATTATACTGTTTATTTATGTTTAAATTTTACTTTATATTCATCACCTCTTTAATTATTATTTATACAAAGTAAGCAGTTTATTATGGCTTACGGAATGAACATTTTATTCGTTTAAAGTATTAACGTTAGATACGCACGTGTTACTTTATGAAGAAGGTAACGAAGAAAATATTTTTTTTTTCATGGTTCCGAGAAGTCCCGTTACTTTGGCTTTTCTCCATATCTACCTACATTCAATCGATCTTCACCAAAAAAGATGTCATGCAAAGCTCTCTGCCTCTCGAAATAACAAATTATTTTTTTGTTGTGAATTGAAGAAAAGTCCGCGTCAGAAAGTAGCGAGAAACGAATCTCGGACAAGAAGAAAATAAATTAATCAATCGCAGGAAAAGAACGTTCTCCACTCTCCCTCCCCTTCTCTCTCTTTCCTCGCGCACTCGCGGCTGTTAGTCACGTACAGCAGGCGAGACTTGCCAGCTCATCGGGTCAGCCTTTAGCGTACGGCGAGTACAGTACAGCGTATATAGTACGTGTGTGGTATACATATACCTATACGCTGTATCGCCGTCAGCTGAGCGTAGTAGTAGTACTACGAACGCGCATGCACTGTACCATAAACACGAGAGAGTAAACGACGGCGAGCGTGACCCAAGATGGCGGCCGGTTCAACAGCCTCTGGACCGCGCGTCGTCGCTGCAGTGGAGAACGGCTGCGGCTGTAGCGCAGCGATCCTACTGGGAGAACCGGTAAGCTCGCCGATCTTTGCTGCAACGGACTTTTACGCTGCAACTCTCGTACTATAGAGAAATGGAGAGAGAAAGAGACGGCGCTGATGTTCGGCGGGAGAATATCCCGCGCGCGCGCAAAGGGCTTTCTTCGCCCACGCCGTGACTGCGCGGGAGATTCCGGCGCGCTTGCGGAGGAATACTTACTCTCGTGATGCTGCGCTCCTGCGTCGGAATTCCTCGCGCGTCAATCACTCAGTGTTTTCTTTTATTTGTATACGTTTCTTTATGAATACATGAATTTATTTCATATGCAATTGGTGAATTGTCAAATAACAATAATAAATAATGTTCTTTTTAATTTTTTTAATCCATAAATCAGACCAAGTCTGGGTTATATCACATGATAAACATTCAAGAATAAATGATAATATTTCATGTTGCGTGTGGAATACTTTTTGAACGACAATATACAATTTAGTGTTCACTGCGTGACACTTTTTTTATTGAAGCCATTGCTAAATAAATTATTGTTGCTGTCTGAATATCAATGAGCAATCTATGTAATCGATAACAGCAATTTAATAAAAGCATGCTTACGGGCATCTTAATAATTACAATTCCAGCTAGATTAATGGAGGCATCAGTCGATAGTATCGCTTACTATACGATTGAAAAATGCATAAATCATATAAACTCTTATTTCAAAGATATCGAAACAATCGATGTACCTTTCGAATATGCTGTAAAAGCTACGCAAGGCGTAACTAAATCTAATAAAATCGTTCAATCCGCCGGCAGATCAAGCAGCGAAAACTTTCACGTGCTCGTATAACAATGCGAAGAGGAGCCCGACGACGTCACTCTTACTTTCTCAAAGTGAAAATTAAACCGACACTGTGAGTACGTCCCACGCAAGTTCGTAAATCACGATAAAACGAAGCCAGCCGAAAAAAGTTATCATTGTCTTCTATTGCTGGGAGAGAATAATGCCTGATGCATTCTCGAAGCTTAAAACTCCACGTGCGCCGCGCGCTCGTTTTCGCGGCACGCGTGAACACACGCTCAGCAAAAACAATGCAATTTCTCCCTCCCTCTGTTTGGATGAGAGCAGCTTGGCTCGTTCTTCGCGGGAGAATTCGCGGACTCTCGTCCAATGGGCTGCCTTCCCGCGCGCGCGCTTTATCCTTGAGCTTTTTTTTCGTTGCGGAACTCGTGCAGTCTCCTCTATCCGCAGCGAGGCTGTTATACTGCATACCTGCCTTACATTCCTCGTAATGACTTATGCGCGCCTGAGCCCTTGTAGATGGCGTATGGGTGGATCTGCTGCCTCTGTGAGTTCGCTCCGATGACTTACTTTTTAATTGGTAGGTTCGAGGTACGTGAAGACCGGGAAAATTTGTGATCGGAGAAAAGAAGAAAATTTATGTTAAGAAGATGATGAATAGGTTTTAGCTCTAATATGGCAAGATTTCTCGCGTTTCAATGAAAATTATCCATTCTAAAACTGCATCATGCACTTTATAACGACTTATTTGCTAATTACTTTTTATGTTTATAATTAACTTACATGCGTTTGATGGAATTTATTTGTACAGAACTACTTTCAAAAGTTAATAATTTTATAGTTAAATTATGTAGAAGTTGTTTACGTTAATCTAAAAAATAATGGTTTTCGCAACTAGCTTAATAAATTTGTTTTAACGCTTTTCATGAAAGAATCTATAGTAAAATGTTTTTAGTTTATTATCAACTTATTACGTATCGCAATGACGCATAGATAAAACTGAGATAAACTGCAGCTTAGGACGGACGAAAACGTAAAAAAAAACAACTCAATCGTTCCAAAGCGTGCCAACTTAATTTCCGACACTTCGAACTGTATATATAACAGCAATATAAGTTCACCCAGTTTCACGAGCGTAATTATATATGCGCGGAAAAACTGTCCCACACTTTCCAAGGCCTATTCCGTACGGCGCTTTATTTACAAAACGTCTTGGCAAAACGAATGCAGCTCGCTTAAGTATATGCAGTCTCGTATGGCAATGTCATACTCCCGCGAGATGCATGAGAAAGTTATAATAGAGTCAATGGCATGTGGTCTCGAAACGCGGACGAGATTCCGCGGAAAACTCGGTTCTCACCTCCGCTACTCGCATATATTATGCGGGAAATCTTGAATGAGCTGTTTGTCGTCCGAAAGCGAGTTTTGCTTCGCTTAACTTCGCGAGCTGCAAGTGCAACGCCGAGAGTTCTTATGAATTGACTCATTGATGGAGTATTCTATTTATCGTATTCATATTTTTTATCGTCCTTTCTGTGTTTCTTAACAATGATTCATTACGGTCTAAAAAAACAATACTATTACTTATTAAGTAAAACATTATTATTAATGATCACTTCGGTATATAATCTTTTTTTTTAGTATTTTCATAACATTCTCAGATACACTAGTTCAAGGTACGACTTGTTTACAATGATTTCTATATACAATATATGTCTGTATTTATGTTTACTCAGCTTTCGATTAAATTACCGAGATTCCTGTGATTTATTAACTTTGATACAATTTTCAAACATAATATGAATATAAAATAGAACAGGAAATGACGTAAGGGGATCTATGGGTCGATTGATATCAAAAAAGTTGTTTACGCAACATTATTTTTTACGGTTAGATTAGTAAAATCATATTTATGTGAAGAATTTATTTGAAAGACTTAACATTAGCAGTATTTTTATAAAGCCTCTCCTTAAAAACTTTATGGTTTTCATAAATTATAAACCTTTTTACGTACTTAGCAAAGTTAGAGGTCAAGATAGAGGAGACTTTGATGCATAATTTTATAGAGGACTAAGTTATTTCTGTGTTCTTTAATAGCTTGTAAAACTGGCGAATAATAAGTAATTATTTAAGTACTCATTTTCTTTAGGATGCTATTTAGATAATGTGATTGCGAATTATCACGAACGTTATTTTGAAACGTCAACTCTACTCGCTAAGTATTCCCTAAGAAAAACTTTAACGATCCTAGGCTCAGATGGTCAACCCTTACGATGTATGTACTTACCACTGTTTAACGATTTGAGATAAAGGATAGTTTCTCAACTGTTGTAATAGTTACAGAAGATAGAAAAATACTTCGTTTTATCAGAAATCAGTACGCGTTGACGAGTTTTCTCAAGTTTCTTCAACTCCAACGAACGGCAAAAATTGCATACATTGTTTTGAAATCGTATTGTACGCTTCCTTATCTGCCAGCTTATACTTAAAGAAAAACCGAAGGCACTTAAATATTCCGTAAATAACAGTGTTCGGCAGGGATACACCTTGCCTGTAAAAGGTAACCATCCCGCGTACTTCTTATTAACAGCTCGAACGCTTCTCCGGGAGTTGCATATATAATTTATCTTCCCCGCCCTCCTTCCCCCCATCGTCACACATAACAAACGAGCGCGCGCGTGTGTATGTGTATGTGTAAAAAGCAGGAACGAGAGAAAACGAATCCTCTTCGAGATTACATAGTCCGCTCGGTCCTCTCAGGAGAGGAAGAAGCGCGAAAGTATCATTCCGAAGCAGCAGCTCTCTCTCAAGCACGAGCGTAAACTTTAACGAATAAAAAAGCCCGCATACGTATAAGCGAGCGCAGCAGCTCTCGACTAATCTGTATTCGAACGCGTGCGCGGAAAAAGGAAGACAGAGGCGAGGATAAAAATTGATTAAAAAGGCGAGAGCGCGCCGGGATAGAAAACGCGCAGATTATTTCACGGGAGGCATATAATTAACCGAGGAATTTAGATCGGCGCATCGCGCGAATGCCCGAGCGAAAACGGTGCGCGCCCGTAACGCCGCGCCGACTTTATTGCGGCCATGCAAACGCGCTCCGATAGCCCAAGCGCCAATTGTACTTTTCCTATATACCGGCGACCCGGCTTTTCCACTATTTTTTACGCTGATTTACGTTGCTCAGCGGAGCCGCCAACTTTTTCTTCTACTCTCAAATCGACGCTTTTTGCTGGCGAGAAAAATTTTTACGAAGCCGAGATACAGCGGAATGTGTAACTGTGCCGTTCAAGTTTTGCTCTCTATAATGTATAATATGGTGTATTGCAGTTTTGATGAGCGGCGGCAAAAAATTGTCATAAAGTCAAAAGCAATAATACGTTTAATAGCGTTGTACTGAATTACCGTTATTTCATCCAGTTTTTTATATTTACTTCGTGTCGGGTATTTTTTTAGATGAAAAATGAAAATTATTCGCACTTTTATAGATATTATAAGTTATTTGAAAAAGTTGTAATGCAATCGCGTAAAAAGAAGCGAATTCGTTTGAAATAAATCGATGTTATGTGATTAGTTTCCAAGTTATTTCCTGTTCAAGGAGCCAGCAAAGCAGAGCGAATGAAAGATCAATAGGTATAACTTTATGGCGACCGCAACTTTTCTACTTGCACTTTATAAATTTTTCCTGCGGAAAAAATTAACCTATCTGCTTGAATTTCGTCGATATAAGTTTAATTTAACTGATGGTATTGCGTCTACATAAACTTGAATCCTCAAAGAAGCGTCCTTATTGAGAAAATTACGGCATAAACGCAACAGAAAAATTTAAATAAAAAAATTATGTGTTTTAGAGACAGATTTCTATACTGCATATCCTTGATGAAATAAATAGTCAGAAAACTACATAATATTTTTAAAAATATTAATTTTTTCCTAAAATTTGTCCGATTTTTAAACCTTGAGCTGCAAATATTTACACTTCTTTTACAGAATTGATAATAGAAAATAGACAAGAAAAACTACCCTGACGTGGATAACGCTCAAGCCAATGAAGAGAAAAGGACTAGGAACAAACAAAGGAGTAGTCACGTTCGTCTAGTTTAACTACCGATGCCAGAAGCAGCTCCTAATTCGCGACGCTATCTCGCGCGCGAGCCAATTTTACGAGCGCAGCCTTGGCGCGCGTATCCCTTGAAAAGGCAAGCGAGAACAAGGGGGCATAAATATACTCGGCGCGCTTTTTCGAATCGATGGCGCGTAGTAAAAGCTCGATTTGGCCAGGCGTATAGTACGGACGAAAAGAGACTCGTGTGTCTGACCGAGTCTTGTATATATGTATATATGTGAGGAGAGACGCAATAAACCTTTACTCTAGTTTAAAACTCGCTCTCTCTCCTTCCCCACTTTGGCCCTCGCGTGTCTCGTTCTTTTTCTTTCTCTCCTCTCTTTCTCGCTGTTATTCTCCCTTCTACTCTGCTCCTTATTCTCCGCGTCTTATCCTCCCGCTGCTGCTGCTTCTTGTCCTGGACTCTGTTCTCCGCCTCGGCGGGTTTCTTCGAGGGAGAAACCGGTTATGCTCCATCATGCAGCCGCGATGCTTTTTCTTTCTTATTTTTGCTTCGTTTTATACTTACCCCCTTGCGCCTTTTACTCTCGGCTCGCCAGTTTTTATCTCAATTTTTTCATAACGTCGGTTTTGCGTGAAGTGTACATAAAGTTAACTCGTATCTAATTTATTTTAAAATTCTCGTATATGGTAAAATACTTTCTTGGTAAGTATATAATTTTTTGATAAATATAATGTGATTCTATCTCTCATCAATACGTTGACCAACGTTTTTCGAAATGCTCTTTTTTATTTTGTTTTAGAATTTTTGTTGTCGAAAAGAACGGTGATGAGTGCTAAAATGTTAAAAATTTTAAAAATCGTAATTTCGATAACATGTTTTTTAAATTTCATAAGATATTATTTTTTAATATCTTTTCGTACCTTATCTTCGATGTATCAAATGTTCAAAGCATAAGCAAGCTACCATAATGAAAACTTTTAAATCTTTCAGTTTCAGACGCCGTATCTTCATTCAAGCAATTAATTTTAATTAAAATCCCATGGTTCAACTTTACCTTTTATCGCGAAACGCATACATCAGGTCAGCCTGTAGGATGCACTTTCTCTGTTCCATCTCTCTCTCTCTTCTTTCATTTCTGCCTTCTCCCCGTTCGCATTATACTCATCGCGCTTACCCTCTTATTTCACTCGCTCACGATTTTGCTGCGAGTTCGCGGCCAACGAGTTCATCTTTTGCTCTGCTCCCTCTCCCTCTCTCTTTCTTTCTGTTCGCGGGGCCTCTCGTGCACGGCGTGTGTGCGTGCACATTTTGCGCACGCGCGAACGGCCGCAAAGCGAGGAAGAAAAAAAAAACAAGAGAAAAAAGTAGAAAGACGACGAGCGTGGATAAAAGAGCGGGAAAGGACCACGTGCATCGTGCGCTGCGTCTTCTGAATATATATGCACCGGTATACGCGCGTGCGTGCACGTGAAATCGCATTATTATTTTTCCTTTTATTATATTTGCATTCGCGAGGTGCTTTTAGTCGAGGGTAATGAAGGCTGCGTGTGTACTGCTTAACCGCGGGGAAGAGAAATTTTTGTCGAATTTTAAGTGGATGGAATACGTATATGTACGCAGATGGCGATTTCATCGGCCCACTCACGCGTTTCCTTTATTTTTTCCTCAAATTTTTGTAGGAGGTACGCGATGACGTGCTATGGTAAGTGAAAGAAAGGAGAAATTAATGTACTGATGAGAAAAAAATTAACAGTCGCTTTTATGCTGTTTGATCGTTACCCTAATAAAAATAGTTTATCAGGGTAAATTCAAAAATAATGTCTTAAACAAATGATATAACAATTAATCATTTCTGTATTAATATTTCCAACTTTTCACTGTCCTTTTGTAGTCCACCACTCTAAAGAAACATATTTGTAGTTATTATTGATACAATATAAAAGGTACTAAAACTTGGTAATTGTTACTGCAAGTAATAAATATATCTGTGCAATTTTTTACAGTTGTGAAGCCAGTTTTTAATGTATTTATCTGCACGAATCCTTAATTGCTGCACGGGTATACCAACCAGACAGCCATTATTTTCTCCCCATTACGGTCATTTATATATTTTTCTTCGATAGTTACTATTGTATTTAGGATTAAATGATATTTAATTGCATCGCCATTACTTTATTTTCATTAATTATTGTAAAAAAGCATTCATAAATTCAATATATACCTGTAATCAAAAGTTAATAGTTTAGTTGGATTTTGGTCTGTTCGTTATTTTGTGAAAAATACTGCAATAATTATTGTACTTATTAAGTTTTCAAGTCAGCGCAACGTACAGAATCAAGTGTGTGTCAGCAATATTAGCTTACACAGTTATTATTAATAAAGGTCGATATTTCAATCCGTAAAATCAAACCTCCGAAAAATTATTTAAGAGTGCGACTGACTCATTGAAAAAATGTTTTATAATCAATCATAAAACTACAAAATATATAACATTTTTGTTTACACTTTGATATTTCGATGAAAGAATGTATTAACTATCCGAAGTCTCACGTGGGATTACAGCGGCGTACGTGACAGGAGCATTAGTTTTGGAAAGTCTAACGTCAATATATCTTTTGGCGTTTGTTTTTTTCTTTACAGAAAACAAATTTATTTGTGACAAAAAAATATCAGTTGAAATTTGTATGCGATTGGTAACTTACTAGTTTTACATAGATTTACGAGAAAAAAAAATTATTCCTCGTAAAAATTACAGGATTGAAAAAAAATCTGCCTTAAAAAGGAGAAGTCAATTTAAACTGCCTGTAAAAGCTCATTAAATAAATTCAAGGGTAAAATCAGTATCAGTTCATTGCCGACTGCATTTTGCATTAATTGGTCTCCGATTCCTCTTTCGAGTCTTTCTAATGTATATACGCTTGCTTGCTGTGAGAGACGTTTGTGCCCGCTAAATAACGATAATCCCGCCGTACTTTAAACACGGACTTACAGCGCGCACTTGTTCCCGCAAAAGCGTGACTGCCAGCGTCGATGCTCCTCCAACAGTGGCATGTACATAAATAAGCGCACGTCTATATGCTCGTACTCTATACGTTAATACATACATAAAAATAATCTGGATCGCTACCACGCGCATGTACTGTTTATGGACACATGAAGCCAAAATTTCACATTTAAACTATATTTTGGCAAATGCACGCGCATATAGCGAATAGTTGAATATAATCTCTATTTTGTATTTGAATTTGTAATAAATACATTTTAGTTGAGACATAAAGTATAAATTCATATCATTTAAAATTGCAAACGAAAATCTTTTTTATGTTGTTTGATATATAATACATGACACAACAATACATAAGACATCATTTTTTCTGCATACCTATTCAAATATCTTCGTGTTCGGGTGAGTCCGCGTGGCCCTGAGGATCTGATTTCGTTGAAGTGCGTATTCGCCCAGCACCAAAAATATATCTTTGGTGCGCAAAGGCGAAACCGGTTTGACCTTTCTTGGCTGGTCGTCGTTGATTTTTTTTCGCTTGAGGGCTTCACCATATCGTCGGCGCGTCCTATGGCGGACGGGTGCTAAGTATAAGCGAGAGAAGCACGGTCGTGACGATCCTTTTAGTTAAGAGGCTGAGAGAGCAAGAAAGAGAGCGTAGAGAGTAGAGAGAGAGGGACAATGGTATAGGTATAGTGAAGAGGCAAGAAAGAGTGATGGAAAAGGTGAAAAAATAAGAGCGAGAGCCGAGAGCGAAAGAAGATAGAATGCGAAATGAGAGAACGAAGATGAACCAACCTTGAAGCTTTTACGGCGGATTTAACAGCGTCGCTCTTTTCTTCAGTTCGAGGACACGCTTGTTAAAATGTTAAATTGTGCGTAGATGCGTGTGTCCCCTTTGCGACAATGAATTACATCGTACCAATTTTCGGTGAGACCACAAAAACTTGTCATTTATTTTTGTTCCACCTTTAAAATGTACCAAACAAAACAGTTTGATTTTCATCATACGGGTTTGTTCTTGTATTTTTATAAAGGAGGATCTTTTGCTAAGGAATATATACGTGGCTTCGAGGCATAACCACATAAGTCCACTTTTTGACTTTCTGAGAAAAACGGGTTTTAATATTCAAACTTATTTGTAAGATCGAAATAAACGAGATAGAGCGCGATACTGTACTAATCAATTGATGTATTCAAGACATACATTTACACGGTGGTATGACCAGGTTATAGATTTTCTGCTTTGTGAAAACTCGAAAAAGTATGAAGTTATGTCGTTATGCCGGGAACTTGGACTTATCTA
>UXGD01001680.1:0-32214 GCA_900474315.1 Torymus auratus
CGCGTGGATCGTACATCATGGATATTATTGATAGACGAGCCTTTAAACTCGGCTGCTTTCTTTTATTTGTGGATTTACGCAGACCGTTGCGTTGGGTTAAGTTTGGATTGGCGAGGTGTTTTTTTGTTTTTATTTATTTATGTGATGAATCGAATTACAATTATGTAATTGCGAACTATAATATTGTGCATTGGTGGTTTTTTTCTCTATTTACATTAAAATACAAATAACTCATAAAAAACCCCAAGAACCACAGCCCATAACTTCCCTACTAATCCCCTCAAACGACCAAACTTCCACGCATCCATCATCCAAAAATTATCCATATATACAGAGCGCTCTCTCGACGCCGAGCATATTCCCCTCTCCGCGCGCGCAAAATTCATCGGCGCGTCGTCCATCCCATCTCCACAGGCCGCAGGGCGATATATCGCGATTAAATAAATCTCCCGCGCTTATATCGCTCGATAAACCGCCGCCTCCGTGCGGCATACGTGCAAGAAGGAGAATCGATCTCTCGCTAGAGAAGAATTTCGCGCGCGGCAGCGTATAGTCGCCATGGAAACCGCGTGTACTACCCTCGCCCGCTCTCTCTCTCTAATTCCTTTCTTTAAAGGGGCCAGTAATGGGCACTCGGGATGGTTCTTCTCTCTTTTTTTAGAGGGAGAGGGTGTGAGGGGATTGGAAAACGATCGAATTTGAGTTTTGAGGGGCGCGCTGGGTTAATTGGAAAAGTTCCGATTGGGAAATAGGTGGAGGGTTGCGTGTGGTGGTTATTTTTTATGGTGGTGCGAGAGATGGAAATTGTTTATGCAAAAGGAAGAAGGGAGTCTGTGATATAACCTAAAGAGCGTAAAACGATAACGAACAATTTTGTTTGGGCTACTTGATATGGTCATTTATTTAAATGGTTAATACCAACTAAGGGGCGGATGTAGTCAGCCGGTTATTCGTAATCGAATTTTCCATAACCATAGAATATTTTCCGATCTCCTACCTTCTTACACTCCAAACGATATCCACAGACTTTGAAAAAATATTCTTTAATAAACAGCTTACCCCCGAACCCACTATATCCTCCTTACCGTCCAATTTTTCATCCTCTCGTTTCATCATCGCTCCATTATTCTTATATTACATTCTATTAACCCTCCGCTCGTGAAAAATGACTCCGACGAGACCTCTCCTCTGTGTATATCCACAGTGATTTCTCTTTACACGCCCTCCCTATTTTTTCCTCAATCCAAAAATCATTTATAACCACCTAATCCTACATTAACCCTAATTAACTCCAACAGCAATGTGTGAAAAACCGCCCGACTTTTCCGAAAAAATAAACCACTCTCTGTTTGCCATTCGCACGACGCGCGTGATGTATGTGTGCGGTGTTATCCGGCGGCTGATTGATGGGCGATTTTCGGACGCGACGTCTACTTTACTCGCGACGCACTTGGAAGGTGCTACTTCCGCTGTTTTTTTCCTCTTATTCTCGGTAAGGAACGCGCCGGATTCGGCTGTCAGCGCTGTGAGATTTACGAGCTCGTGGGAAGAGAAAAAAAAAGCTGTGCTGGCGGGTCGAGTGCGTCGGGAAAAGTACCGAGAGGCAAATTGTGTTTTAAAGACTCAGAGTTTAACCGTCTATATGGACAAGTTTTCGCTATCTGGACGTACAACGTGTACCTCCCTTAAAGTTGCACGAGGACCCGTTAACAATTCAGCTCTACAAGCGGCGATAAATAAATAAATAACCCCCTGTGTGCGTCGAGATTTCGCCAGCGACAAAAAGCGTCAACTCTCGAAACTTTCTCTCCCTATATACGTGAGGGAGAGAACTTCTTCTTCTTCTTCTGGTTCTCCTTTAGGGGTGAGAGTCCGTACGCGAGCGGGGGGAAAGCAATAAGACGGAAACACGTGCTCGCGCGAGATTTATGTGATTGTCCGGGGGATCGATCTCTCTCGTATAGGCGAAGGGACGGTTACACACGTGCGTGCGGGTTTTTACGTCTCTCTAATCCACGTGATATAAGGGTTTTTCGAAAAATATTCCCTCGCCGAGGCGTTCCTTAATAATTCAATGAGGAGGAAAAGGTTGTCGTCCTCGCGAACGAATGAATCAGTGGTTATATTATCAGGAATCGCGCGCGCGCGCGAACCTTGAAAAACGACTCCCGCGGGGGATGTAGTCTTTGCGAGAGCGCAGACCTGGCTTTCCAGGGTAATGCGCCTGAAAAGTATGTATATGTGGAGACGAGAGAGAGGGTCTAATTTTCAGTGAAAGTGGAGGATACGCTGCTGTTGTTGTGTTCGGGGATGATTAAGCTGGAAAGTTTTGCAGAGGAAAACAATGCCTCTCTCTCTCTCGAGTATAAGCGAGCGAACGAACGAGTGTTTTCTTTAAAAGAGAGGAAGCTTAAAGGGTGGCGAGGGTTTGATTTAACGCTTTTGAATGTCGTTTCGTGTTTATTCGGTTGTTATGGCATTGATATAAAGCGAATCATTCGCGTGGAAATAAATATGACTGTATAACACGCTATTATACCTTCTTATTTAAATATTATCGACATAATAAATTTCCCATGTAGGTATAATCATATACATTAGGTTACTTCGGCTTTAAGAACCGGAAATTCTACCTTTTATTTCACAGTTTTCCCACAAAAAAAAAAGAAGAACGCTATCTTTCCACTATACAAACTCGATTCTCCTATCGCCTCAGTTCCACGCGCAAACATTTTTCCAAACTCGCGTCACCGCCTCCTCTAGTCATTCCACTACACACACCCCCCGAGATAAAGCGGAAAAACTATAGCGTGTGTAGGGGGAACCGACGCGTCTTTTTGCTACTTCCGAGAGCCCCTAACGCGCCCGCTGGCGTCTCTGTATACGCACGCGCGCTCTTATTACACATGGGGGCTGGTCAGGGTACGCAAGGTAATTCCGAATTGCCCTCGAGAAATTGGAGGGAAAGTTTCGTAGGAGAGAGAAAGAAATAAAATAAAAAAAAACAGCGTGAGGGTAGCTTCTCTTTTTTTTCGGGGGAGTATCGGGTTGGGGCGGTACTGCGTATGCTGATGAACCCTGCGGGGGTGGAAACCAAGTGCGTTCTGGCATTTTGAGGAAACCAGTGTGTATAGAAGTTCACCGGGATATGTACACACTGTGAATATAATTTCCTCAGTTTTTAGTAATATAAAAATTTTTATCCTCAGAATAAAAAAAAACCTCCTCCTCTTAATTAAAAAGAAAGAAAAGCAGAGGGACAATCGCCCTCGTCGTCCCTGAAAGGCTAACGAACCGCGAGTCACTCCGGACAGAGAGAGAAAAGAAAAAAAAGGAGAATCTCCAAGAAAACACACGCATTCAAAGCCGCGCTCGTCGACCGAAAAAAGCGCAACTCGCCCCCTTCGTAAAGACCATACCAATAAAGCCAACGGAGATAGAGAGTAAGAAAAAGGAGAGCACGCGCGTACAAGACACAGAGAGGGTCGCTTCCTTCCTTGTGTGTCCCTCAGGAATCGGGCGACCCTGCCAATCCTGTCCCTCGAGAACCGACTACACTTCCTCTCTCTACATATAGAACGCTTTGACTTCTCGCGAAGTTGCGCGGCGCTTTGAGGCGTCCAATTAGGGCGATGGCTAGGCGACGTCTCGGCTCATCGATGATGACGAAGTGCGTATCGACGAGGCAGGAGCTGCTGCGTGTTTGTTGAGGAGGTGGCGATGAATTTCGAAGCTTGGAAACAATTATATAAGTAAACGGCGACGATTGAATTGAATGGAGTAGGTTGAGACGCGGTGGTCGCGAGGTGCAGGAAAGTGGCGATTAAGAGAATAGTTTGGGAAAGATGGTAATGTGAGTTTTGACGGTTATCTGAGCTGTGAGTGCGCGCACTTTTTTTAAAAGCTAGGCAATCGGGGAGCGAGAAGAGAAGCGCATGCGATCAGTGTAACTGCAGCCAATTACAGCTTGAATCGAGCGATAGACACGTTGGAAAAGACTTTTTTGGGAATTCTATTTAGGATTTTACTATGGATATGAGAGTAGTGAAACTTTCATATTTCTATGAAAGGCAAGCTAATAAAATTTGCTAACAAGATATTTCTTCAACCTACTCATCGTAAAACTCCAAACCCTCATCCCTCCGCTCTAAAACGACTCCACCATCCACTATCACTTCGACCCGACTGAAATTCGCTTTCTCTCACTCTCGCGATTTGGAATTAAAATGTAATCCGCTAAACCGTCAGCGTAATAAACTCGCGACAGGCTGCCACGACGACGCGTTAGCACGTGCACCTGCAAACGAAGAGAGCAAAGTTTTTATTAGATTCGACGAGCGTCTTTTTATTCTCCGGCGCGTCGAAGTTCGCGCGACAAAGGCGTCGTCGACGACGCAGCTGCGTATAGTAGTCGTTAAACGGCCGAACGACGCGCACGCGACTGGAGTTGTCTGATAGAGAAGCGCGCCTGAGAGAGTTTTCTCTGCTTTAAGTTCGTTTTTTTTTTTTATTTTGTACGAATAATGCAGTTTTGATGGAGTTCGGCGAGATTGTTTGGTGTTTGCTGCTTTGATGATGATTTTGAATGGACGGTGAGATAAAGAGATGTTGATGTGAGTTGAAGTCGAAGATTTTGTTAGTGGTTTGAGGAGGGAAAAGTATAATAATAAGCTTTAAGTAAAGAAAATTATAAAATATAGTAGTATGTAACGCACATACAATTTTCGAAAAAAAAACACCTAATTTATTTTTAGCTCCAACCATTATCATCAAACCAAAAGAAACCTCTTAAACCAGCAATTTCCTACACCTCACCCTCCTAAACCCCTCATTCACAGCAGCCTTTCAAGGCACTTACCATCCCCCGAACGACCTACACCGGCTCTTCAAAAAAAAACTCCCTCTACACTTCCCTCATCTTTATACCATCCGGCGACATCAAACGCTGGCGATCACCGATTCCTCGTTATACACCTTACGCGAACGGCTTTTTATCGCGCGCGAATCATCCAATCCCGCCGGATTACGCGTCGAAGCTTAAAAGACGCCGTCGTCGTCGATCGCTCCGTCGCAAGTTAATTAGCTCCCTCGTCTCGTTAGCGTCGATTTACTCGCGCCCCGGTGACGTTCTCTGTAAAGGTCGACGGAAGCGTGCAGCTGAGCGGATATCCGGCTAACGAGAGAGAGAGAGTAAAGACGAAGGAAAAGGTTTTTCCTTCGTTCGCGGAGGGACCGCGTGTGTACATTATTTCTTCGCTTACGGTTACGCATTCCGTGTGGTATATAACACGAGGTCGATATACGTGTGGGTGTGTAATCGAGTTAGAAGCGACACGGCCCGGGCGAGCGAAACCAAATTCGCCGTTCTCGGTTCTCGCTTTTATGGCTTTCGACGTGCGCCGCGCGGGTATGCCTGTCTTTTTGGAGAGCCACGCGCGTGTGTAATGGTCTTTTGAATTTTGCAAGCGATGACGGGGATGGAGAGTGCCGGTAGGGTATGATAGGATGCTTTGTTAGTGTAGTAGGGGTCGGATAGATAGAGGTTGGAATGAAATTGACGGTGGCGAGATGACCATGTATAGAGAAAAAATATATAATGATTGTTTGTTTTTTTTACTATCTTACGTCAATATATGTTTAGCATTATCCCCGCGACCCTCTTAAATTTACTTTACAACCTCAATAAAAACCGAACCCACGCAAATAACAGCACTACTCTGTCACCCACAACTTTCCATCCCCCCCACAAAGCCCAAAAACAACGTCGCCGCGTCCTTGCAAAACTTACAAAACAAGTGTCTCTCACTGCGCGCGACGTTATTAAATCATCGCGACTACGGCGTTGCTGCTGCAACGGGTATAATAACGGATTCGAGGCGGGCGTGGAAAACTTAGCGGAGAGAGACGGCCGTTAAGTGGCCTCGTCCTTAAATTAGTTTTAACGTCGGGCGAAAAGCCGGCCGGAATTGCTGCTGGCTCTCCGCGCGCGCTCTTGGTTAATAGCCCGGCTTTTTGCAAAGTACAGAGGAGTGGGAACAGAGAGAGAGGGAATATTGTTTGCGGAAAGCGAGGCGTATGGTGTTGTGTGTTCTTGTCGAATGAAATTTTCGTAGACGTAGCGTGCGTATAGAGGGCCAAGTGTATACCGACGTAATATTAAATGTCTTGAGGAAAAATGTTTTCGTTAACATTAAGTAGAAATAAGTACAAATAGAAGACGTATTTTTTTGTATTGAATATTAAGTAGGAATCTTTTTTTAATTTATTGAATGATCGAAAAAAAATATTGAATATAATTCAGGCTGGATGGTTTAACTGCCAGCATATCTGCCTTTACCAATTTTTTAACTGTGAAAAAAAATATTGAATATAATTCAGGCTGGATGGTTTAACTGCCAGCATATCTGCCTTTACCAATTTTTTAACTGTCGAAAGTTACTGTGATGCATTCATGCTAGAAAGAGAATGGTGAATATTCCACTTGTAACAATTGATGTCAATCATTACATGAAAGATTGGGGAAAGTTTTTTTCTAAAAAACAGACGAAAAAATTAGTCAAAATATTTTACATGATTAAACCCCCAGTTTTCTCTTTATTAAACCATCCACAGCTACCGATGAACCCTACCACTTATACACGCGGTATCACGATACTATCAGGAACCGCAGGCACGCGGCATAATACACCCGCACCACCAACAACAATTTCAAAGCGGCGCTCGGGTAAAAAATTCCCATCCACAGAGCGTTTTATATTTACATGCCGTGCGCGTTCAAAGGCGCATTTCGCGAGCTGCTGCTGCTGCTTCAGCGTAATAAATTCCGTTACGGCCGGCTTTGTCCGCACGCGCGCGGCCATTAAATCGCCGCGTCTATGTACGCACAAACATCAGAAGCAGGCAGCGTGCGCGCTGTTAATTAAATTCTCGATTTTCGGCGAAAAATCAAAAAGCACTGATGCGCTGTAAAAGCGCATCTACGTGTATATACATATACATTGTGTATATGTGTGTATAGAGCGGATGGGATGGGGAGGTTAAACCTCATTGTCAATTTTACGCGACGCCGCACTGCAGCTTCCGTTTAATTAGAATCCTCGCTGCGCGCACCTCGTGGCGTTCCTGATTGCGCTTGTCTTAATCAGCGCTTGTGTCTACTACTACTACTATGTATTGCAGGGCGGAAAATAAAATATAGTAATAAAATCCAATTCCCTTCGAAAGCGCGACAGGCGAAATTTCGACCCGCGTCACGCGACACGTCAGATGCGGTTATGTGGAAGGAAGTTGCACGCGGTTGATTCTGACTTCTTGACTGTAGCACCGGAACGTGTATTCGCCGTTTGCGCGTGTATAGTTATGCGATGGGTGAGAGAGGTCAACTGCAGGCAAGGGAGGAAACTGTGGATGACATGAGGTTTGTCGTGGTTTGGGGTGCTCAGATGGATGTGGGAAATTTTATTGATGAATTTTGGCCGAAATGTTTAAATAATGTGTGATTTTGTAGTTTTAGACCTGTTGAAAGTTTGCTGAAAATATATGCTTTCAAAACACTTTTGGATCCCAACAGTATGCTTTCAGTAAAAACGCCTAGAAGTAAGATTTCTCAAGTTAGTGCTAAATGAGCCATCATATAGCGTTCGGGGATAACTTACTAACTGAATCAAACTAAACGCTGAAACTCGGGAATTTTTAGTATTTTATCTCGTTTCCAGCGATAGATCCCTTTGAGTCGAACAAAAATCTCTTTTAATAAAAATAAAAAAATGTAACAGTTCGTTTTCCAACATATTTGACCGTCCACATCTCTTACTTTTCCTCATTTATTTTTCAAAGCATAACTTTCAATTTGCCCTCAAAATTGCGTTATTCTTTCCCCCCATCCGACCTCGTCCTCACGTACATCCTGCGAGAGGTCAAGTTCACCCGCTCAATATCCTCTTTATCCGAAAGCGAAATGGACCGTCAAAATTGGCTCGCACGTCGGTCACGCTCGTCATTAGAAAGCAAAAGTGCGCCAAGTGCAGCCAATCCCAACGTCATCGGTGTATATCATCCGGTTAGCCACGAGTTGTCACTATATACGCGAGGCCGTATACATACACCCACGATCGGTCGTTGGCGAATGTCAATGGCAACGACACGATTGCGCAACTATATTTTCGCACCGAATAATCGCCAAGTAAATTACTGCGTCCTCTTTCTCTCTCACCAAGCTAATATTATTCGCATAATTTGAAACTAGCGAACTGTTGATTCCAGTTGGAAGCTCATAAAAAGCCGCGCTCGCTCGATTAAAAGCAGATTTATCAAACGCGAGAGCGGGGAGCTCGAGCGAAAGTTACGCTACTACTACCGCCGCCGCGAGAGAGAGAGAGCGAATTAATTAAAAGTTTTCGAAGGGTATATATATACACATCGCGTATACTCTTCTTGTTTTCGAAAACGAATGACCGCGTGTCAGAGAGGCGGAAAAACGACGGGACGCCGGTGGTGATATAAATTCGCGTCGCCGTCTGTTATATAGAGAGCAGAGGAAGGGAGAGAAAAAAGAAGGGAGGTAATAAGGAAAGATGGATGCGGCCGTTTAGTTGATGTAAAGAAGACGAATCGACGAGGCCGGAGGCAAGTTTTTGTTTTTTTCCTCTTCTTCGGGTAGCTTTATTATATAAAGTGCGATATTTGTAACGACGCTCGGGTTTAATTACCTGAATAAATTTGGGAAAAGTAATGTGATGCGTATACGAAACGCGATAAAGCAGACATCCATCCCCCATCGCCGTTTCATGGTTATGAATTTATAAAGCTGATTTATTCAATGCGTGATTTACAACTAGATTAACGGCGATGCCCGGTTCGGAAAGAACCGTAAAGCCCGGGTTACGACCAACTGTTGTAAAACAAACATTGTATGTGTATATAGGTGGGCGTACTGTGATGAAATTTTTACTTTGCACTTACTTCGGTGTAGAACGCGGGCGCGTAAAATGGAATCGGTTTAATAAATAAAAGGGTCGTTTAAGAGAGTTTTATCAATCCCGTTGAAGACGAGAGCGGTGTAATTTCAAAGTGTAGACTCTGGCTTATTGTTTATTAAATTTGAAAAGGTTTGCAGTTGACGAGCGATATTGGAATTAAAAATGATTCTCAAGAAAAATAATTAAATATTTTTTTCAATTTTTTTTTTCACATCATATAGTGCAAAAATAAATGTGAAAAATGTGATAAAATGTGGAAAAGTACTGGTATGGTAAACTCTTTTAAAAGTGTGAAAAATTGGGAACTATAATTTCATTTGTAAAGATGCTGGAGCGTCCTATATACTCTATAGGTTTCATTTTCTCCGCAGAATATTATCCTCCCTCGCCATCTAGTGGTTATAATTGAACTAATAATGTGTAGAAACATGAGAAAATGTAGGCAACTGTAGAAAAACTCTGCGTAAATGTGAATTTTCGTGAATAATGGTCCGAATAAATGCACACTTTTACACATAATAATACACATTTGAAAATAAATTTAATGAAGGAAGAATTTGATATAGGAATCTGTAATTGGCTCCGATATTCCCTTAAGAGAAGCGGGTGGACAACATAACTTTCATACATTTTCTATTAAACCCTCAAATCTAATCCGGATTTTCTCAATACTCATTCCCACAAATTCACAGTACCAACTGTACTTCCAAAATCCGCACATCTCCAATTATTTAACCAACAACAACCATCAGCATTTACCATTCAAAATACCTCTCCAGCACGAAAACAATACCTCATCACTATATTCCCAACCCCTCGTGGAAGACGACACGCGCGCATGCACGTGCGAAATCGTCGCGCGGCGGGTAGCCGGCATTACACACACGCTTGCCGCCCATTTTGCGCTCTCTCGCGTCCCGCGGGAGGAATGCGCGTTAATTAGAGCGCGCGCCCGTCCAGCCACCGCCGCGTGACAACGTGGGGAATGTAATTACCACGAGACACCGTATATATATGCGATCGATCGTAGCTCGCCTACGAAAAAAGGGATTATCGACGCTCGCAGTGCTCGATATAAGGGAAAAATTACTTCGTACACGTGTATTATACCGCATTAATACGCCGCGGCGATGTTATAACCGCGAGAACATAACCTCTAACCTGTCGGTTGGCTAGAGGCCAGCGGCCCCAATTACGGGCCTGGATCACTGCCAGAGCGCGTCTTCGGTTATGTATTTCGAGGGACCCAATTTTCTACGTTTCTTTTCTTCTTCTTTGTCAGTATGGCAGAGGTAAACGCACGTTGTGGTGCCGGGACACGTGAGAGAGAAGCCCGCCGGGCAGGCCTTGAACTAGAGCCGATAAGCCGATCGTGTTTCCAGCTCGGGCTTTATTTACACCTATACAGTGTGTGGGTGTCACGTGGTAGATTGGTTGGTTGGTTTTTTTCGTGGTTCTTGTATAGAGCGAAGTGTAATATGTCAAAGGTCAAAGGTTAGGTACGTTTTATACAGCTCATAACAGATACCACACGGCAGACCTACAACGACCGGCAACAGTACACAGCCCAAAATTACACTGTCCGTGTACCTACTCGGCGATTGTTAAACAAAACCGCGCTCTCGAGCCAGCAACTGCAGCGTCCACAGTTTATTCACTCTCCCTCCTCCTACGGCACCGCGCGTCGCTATATTTCACAGGCCAGTCCCTCCCCCTCGTTAGCCATTCGCATCGGCACACTACACACATCCACACCGAAATAGCCACTATAAGCGCGAGCATTCGAATTACTCTCCCGTGCTGGAATAATAAGCCACGCGGTTACGACGACGCGTGTGCGCTCTGGAATTAATCCAGCGCGAGCAGCGGTAAAAAAGAAGTTGTTTTAACTGCGCAGTAGAGAGAGAGATGGGGTTTGGCACTGCGGAGAAATAAATAGTGAGGGTGGAAGAGGAGGAGCTGCTGCTGCTGCTGTCGGCGAGGTTCTGGAGATTGTAATTGCTGTTTGCGGATGCCGCGCGCGGAGCTTTTTGTCGGGTTTTCTCTGGAGAAAGAGGTGGAGAGAGATGAGGAAACGAGGAAGAACGTTTTAGCGGGAATGAAAACGTTTGAAAAACTTATTGGATTGATTAAAAGAGGTCGGCACTGGCTGCTTTACGAGATGAGATCGGGTAGACGTTTTTCTAGAGGAACAAAATATATAGTATAGGAACAATAACAAAAAATTACTACATATCCACGCATAGCAGCATGTAGACACAGCGGGACTATGTATTGGTCACCCGAGCGAATTTTCTCTCGCCCTATCAATCTTCGCCGAAAAGGAGATCCCTCACGTGTCGCCGCCCACGCGTCGAAATTTCGTCACCCCTCGCGCGCGTCTTGTATATTGGGAAGTGTGATGGAGTCGTGGAATTTATGTGTGTTACAAGGGATTGAGAGTGTGAATATGAACATTAAAAATCATATGATAGTAGGAGATTTAGCAACACTCAAAACAAAACTACAGGCTTTACCCGAAGATACACATACAATCATCCAATTCAATCCACGACTCTTCCTACAATCTCAAAAACAACGATAGAATCAGTCCTCCCGCGCCGCAATATATAAACTCTCCCCTTAATTCCTCCGAACCGTAGCACCACGTGATGAAACCACGTCTCTCCCCGTAGAAAAATCCAACGCGCGGCCGGCGAGACAGGTAATATCGCTCTATACCACTGCGGTGTAATCCGCAGGACGCGTGTCCCGATTCCGAGATCGCCGCACGCGAATCGATCGCGTCGACGGAAGGAAACGGGGAAACAATATAACGGAAGCTGCGCGGTTGGATATATACGTGAACTGACTCGTCGACGCGAATTAAGTTCTTCTTTTTTTTCAAAAAAAAAAAGTTTTATTTTTTGCAATCATACGGAACGCCGTTACAAGCGTGTGTGTATATACAGCACACTTTTGGGAAAAAGCACATCACGGTGTACCCGCATACACAGCGTCCGGCGTCGCGGTAATGGGATTGTCGAGTGACCGATAGAGAGAGAGAGAGAGATCGAATCTCGCGTGTCGATCAAAGCGAGCTGCGCTCTATACTCGCTTCCGTCGAATTTTCCGGCCGATGCAGAGAGAGTCGTGTGGTACGGAATCGGGAAACGTCGATGGCCGCTGGTGGTTGAGGGAGAGGGAAGTGGGCCTTTGTTTCCTCTATACATGTGCTTTGGAAGATGTGAAGAGGTTTGGTTGTTTGTTTGAAATTTCGTAGAGGAAATATGGCTCTGTGAAAAATTAGCGGTCAATTTGTTGAGCTACTCTAGTCGAAATGAGTACACTTTTAAATTTCTAAACAATTCTATTCATCCTAATTTGATTCGCTTTTTTGTATACAATAATTTTTCGCTAATCCCTCTCCCACCCATCATTAATTATATATAACAGAATTATACTCTTCAATTTCGTTAAAATTCGCAAAAATGAAAACATACACACACGGCACGGTTCATACTACATTAAATAATAATTAAAAAAAAAAGCAGCAACCCACTATATACATTGCACGATTAATTAAATTACTCCGTTTAATCATACGTGCCGCGCAACCTTGCCCTTTTTGACATAAACCAAATATAAATCATAACCTGCGCACCCAAATATAATTCCCGCCCGCTCATCCCACCGCTGCAATTGTTTAAAATTAATATATCGAATGCCCGTTGCCTTCGCTCGCTCCAAATTAAATAAAACCATTTTCCCATAATGTAACATCGAACCCACACATACACACGTATATAACGCAAACTTCGCGCGTCGGTCAATCAAACTGCACGACAATATTGCCTCTCTCGCCGCGCAATTAATTCAATCGAAAAGACGAGCGTTTGCGCGGAAAATCGATTTTCCCTTCGCGCGCCAAACATAACATTCGCGCCTTGTATAATCCACGACGGCTGTCGCGCCGCTTGAAATCTTTGTCAATATACGTAGTGTGCAATAATGCACGCGAGAGAGAGAGCGACGACCACTGTACCGAGTTGGGAGAAATTTCACGCGCAGCGAGAGAAACGCGGACGGAATGGGAAAACTATCGGTTTTCTGCCGCGCGCGCGCGTAGTTTATATGCAGGGAGGAAGGGAACTTTGTGACGTGCGGTTTGAAATTCGCCTGAATAGCTGGTGTAGCAGTCGCAATGATTAAAGTGGAGCGGTGTACGCTAGAAACGTTTCCATTTTTTTTTTTTACTAGTGGCGAGAAGTTGCGGGTATATAATTACGGCCAAAAGGGTTGTTACTTTCTCCTTTTTTTTAAAGGTAATTAGCCGTTGAAAGCCATCGGCTAATTAGTCGTAAAAATCCATCCACTTGTTCCGATATGCCTTTGAAAAAAAAATCCGGGGAGAGGGAGGTAAAAAAAAAAAAGAATTTTTCAAAGTAGGGTGCAACAACCTACTCTGTGCGGGATCAGCAGCAGCCGCTCGCTGTCGATAAATCAATTTCCCCGAGCTGCAACGCGAGGAGTAACGAGTCGCGCGGGAAACAAACGATCCCCGATAACGTGAGCAGCGCATGGTGACTGCGGTTCGCGCGCGCAGGCGTGTCGGAGGATATAGGCATGATGGGGTGAAGGAACTCCAGAGGTGTGCTAGAGGTCTTGGATAGAGAGATATAAAGGTGAGGGTTAAGTTGAAGGAATTTTGTTTGTTGTTGAGTGGTGGGAGAGTGCGAGTGGTTGCAAAAATTTGTGCTAAAATTCGTAATGCTATCATCCCAACAAAATTTCATAAACAATGGAAAATTAAAAGAAAGAAAATTCCTTACGAAAAATCTTTCACAAACGTATTTAAATTTTGATGATTTTTTTTATTCATTGTTATTTATTTTTCTTACAAACCATTCTACAAAAAGACAGTAGTATTGTGATGTTAACAACGTTTTTACTAATTTTATCTTATACCAACAATTCAACCGTTTACCAAAAACGTTACACAACAAGCACGATTAAATTTATCCAGCAGACATATAGTTAAAAAAAATCTCAATATATTTTAAACAAAAATCCAAAACCGATCCGCCACGTCAATTTACACCCAGTCAGTCACGCAATTAAAAAAAAAAACTACAGCTTCTCTCTTCCAAGCACAGTATATTTCGTGTTTATTTGAGCATATTTTTCCGGCACCAAGCTCCGTCTTGAAACCCTCACTTTCCGCGCGGCCGAGCGAATTCTGCGGAGCGCCGGGAATTAACGTCGCTCGCGCCGGTGATATTGGCAATAACGCGGAAGTAAGTGTTGTTGTGTGTGTTATATATAGAGAAACTCGCGCTCGCCGAGCCGTGAAGTATATTATACAACGCTATTATCTTTTTATGGAAAAGTTATGAACATAGCTGCGAGTCCTAACAATATTATATTCCCTTTCTCGTCGAATAAATAGCGCAATTGACATAACAATCTTATGTATATTCTGTATAGACTTTTAAACACCCTATATATACAATTACACCGCAATCAAACATTTGTTTGTCTTACATGCCCGACTATTTTTCATTATTCACCACTGTACCACTCGCAGCTTGTCACTCCCTCTACACACATACACATACACTCTCTTTCCTACCTGCAATTTTGCCGTCGCGCAGCGTCTCATGAATTATGCCCTACCAGGGAAAAGACAGCGCAGCAGCATCCCTTGCAAATTGCGCACGCGGCGCGCCTCAAAAATTCAGGAGCGCACGCTAGAGAGAGAGAGCTGGGAAAACAGAGAGAAGTGCGCGCGTATGAAAAATCGCGGCGATCGATCGCGAGGAATACGTGAGGAGAAAGAGAGGTGGTGAAGTTTTATCGAGGACTGGAGAATTCATAGACGCATAATAAGTATATGATGTGAGAGAGAGGAAAAAGATGGCGTAAAAAAGTGAAGTAAGGAGATACAGTCGACTCGAGCGTAAATGTCGGGCGTGCGATAATGTACCAACGAAATTTCCTTAAAAAAGAAAAAAAAAGTAGTCATCGTATCGACTTTATCAACCTTTTCCCCTTCGAAAAACACACACACACACAACGGATTTCCATAAACTCTCCATTCTGTTTATAAAAGAGCGCGGAGGCACGCGCAGCCCCTGTCCCTTTTTCCACGACTTCATTCGGCGCGACCGAAAAAGCCGGAATTTCAATAAATTTCCATACTTATGAAACCCTCCCAGTACAGCTTTAAAAAAAAAAAAGAGAAAAAGCTAAATCCCGCCTCCGCAAATATGTATCGAAAGAAGGTCGTTGCCTCTCACCGTGTATGAAATTCGAGAGAGATTGCGAGGGACCCTTGAACTTTATCTCTCCCGCATTCGCTCTCGCTTTCCTTATAATAAGAGCGAAAAAATCGATGGCTAATCCGCGATTAATTGAGCGTTACAGGACGAAGGGCGTTTTTTTTGTGAGTAGAGTGTAGTAGGTGAGTCGGCAGGAAAGTTCGTGTAATTCGATTTTTACGATGAGATATGTCGTAAGGGAGGGGAATTGCGCGTGTCTTTATGTCGGATAAAGAATTCCGATGGTGGAGGGATTGGGCGTACATAGTAAAATATAGATGCCGTAATTTTTCCGTAAATATATAACTAATCCGTTGTAATAAACATTGGGTTTGTACTATACACTTTGGAGGGAATGGGCTGGTACGCTGAAAATCCTTAGAAAAAAACTGTTTTATATAAATAAACGAAACCTACGATATTTCTCAGCAATCTTCGTTACCAGCTAATATACAAACAAAACAAACCATCCAACCGCGACCGCCCAAACAATTCCGATACCTTTTAAAATAATAAAACCCCCGCCGCCATCTTCGCCGCACTCACCCTATATATCTCTCATTACACCCTCTCCCATGAATTACGATCGCGCCCCTATAGCGTTTACGATCCCCGCGGCATTCCTCTCTTATTAAACCCGAAAAATCCCAATTCACGGAACCTCGTAAAGACGCGGACCTGCCGGGTTGCAATAAAAGCCCGACCGCGGATATTATCGATAAGAATTTCGATTAGCGCCGCCGCACGCGCGAAAAGTTCGTTGCCTTTTTTGAATACGAAGTTTGGCTTCGTTAAAATTTGAAGTGTATAAGTTTTGAAAAATTCGTTCATTGTGTGAGAGCGCGAAGAATATAACGAGGTACTCACAACCATGGTGTGTGTATAATGACCGCAGCAGAATATTGTACTCACCTGAAACAGAAAAAAAAGAACCACATGTTATAACATTTAATATAACGCTCTATACTAGGAAACTTTCTTAATAAAACTCAAGTATGCCCAAGTCGAATGTAATTATACACCGCGAGATCCGGTAACCCGAAACTACCCCGAAATTCCCTCCCGCAAGCCTGCAGCATTTTCTCATTCATCCAATATATACACGCCGCGCGGTAAACCAAATAGAGCGTGACGAGAAAACGCGTATATATATATATAAAGAAAACTGACGGCGAGAGTGATGACTCATCGAGAGGTGAACTCGGCGCTATCCACCCCTACATACTACTACAGTCGGCATTCCGTTACGCGTGGGGTGTACGGAGGCGCGGCGTTTGTGGGGGGCCAACTGCGTGTAGGGTAGCCACGTATAAGGGGACGACCAAACCGTCTACAATATGTGTGACAATAATTGTTGCAGTTATAACAACTTCTGTATATGTATATAAAACATTTCCTCGTAATACACACCTTCCGCAGCTCCACTCTAATTAACAAAGAAAACAGAGATCCCGCGTGTGCGTCAACGTAATAAAAGCCGAATCAAATCAACCTCCTCCGCCCTACAGCGTGGCCCAGAAGACGCGCGCTCTCTCCCTCTCCGGCCGATCGATATTTTCACTCGGTAGTGTAGGTATAACACGCGAAGAGAAAGCTTTTTCGATCGCTGTCGGAGAGAATTTTCCCGACACTCGTTCACTTTTTTTTCTGTTGTGCGCGTAGAGTTAAAAGCCGCTTTATTTCCGAATGTCGAATGTGGCTGTAAAGTGACGTTTACGCGGGAGCTGGAAGAAGAATATATCGAAAGTGCGCGCTATTTTATCGAGGACTACACACTTTTTTTATACGCGATGAAAATGATGATAAATCGGAGCCGCTTATATATTTTAGCGCACTAAATGCGTTCGAGTGGCCTATTGTACATACATAGTTAAAAAAATTTTATTCTTAAAAAAAAGAAACCTATACCTATAAAAACTCCTCCCACACTTACCCTTCCACTCTCATTCTTCCAGCACTCTGCAGAACAAAAGAACCGACGACACACACCAGCGGCGGGAAAATGGGTGAAATTGGCAGAAGCCTCGTAGCTCCCCTCTCTTACTCTAAAGAGATTACGTATCAAAGAGCCATCAGTTTGCGGAGCGTGTCTGGCTCTCTCTCTCTTCCCCTCTTATAAGACGCCACCGCCGCGCTGTTTACCGTCGAGGAAAATGTAAACGACGTAGTGCGGGCGAAATTGCAAATGCAGTAGTGTAGTAGTACTACGCGAGAGCGAGGTAGTAGGAGAGTTCCGAGGCACTCAGGATGGTTCCCCGCGTGGTTATGAAGCGAGGGGAAAGTGTGTGTGTGTATAAGGGTGAGGAAGGGATGGTATAAGGAGTAGAGAGAGAGTTTATTTGAAACGCGATTATTGGGAGTGGCGGTGTATTAATGGTGGCCGAAGCGAGATGTCTGCGCGATGTGTACATGGGATTGATATTTAGAGAACGACGTGAGACCTGTTATGCTGTTTATCTGCGTACACACTTTTCTTATTATTATCGTTAATTTTATACTTTTTGCAAAAACCTCACACATCATACAACGCAGACAAAGCACCACACACCTTCTCCTCCGCTTCCTCCCTCTCTCTTGTATCACGAAAATTGAACGCAGCCAGCGACGCGTGCATACACACACACACACAACTCTCGCCCCACAAGAGATATACCTCGCTCGGCCGGCCGCCTCGTCGTAAATCCGGCGCGCGTGAAACGAAGCTTTACGATCGAAGCTACTATCGTATACGAGTATGTATGTGTGTGTATATACCTATGCACTTACGGCCACTTTATATACCCCGGCGGTGTCACTTTCACGTCTATTTCGGGAAGTTTTAACGGGCACCCGATCGATATACCGTATAATTACGGTTCTCGTTCGCCAAAGATATCCAGATTTTTTTCTTCCCACTTAAAAAAAAACAAAGCTCCAGCAGCTCTCAAACAATTACCTTCCGAGATGAGAGACCCTCGTCGTTCAACTACCGCCGCCTCATTAACCCAACCTATCATTAACTTCCTCTCTGCACACTCAACCTTGCGACCTCGGCCTACCTGATTAATGCGATCCCCGACACTCTCCCTCGTCCGGGCGCAGATCGATCACATCATACACACGCACAGGCCCGTGAAATGCCGTAGGTGGTAGTAGATGCTCACGCCTACACTCTACCGTTGTTATTTTTTGTGCCGGGAAAAAGTCATTGTATACGTATTGTAAGAAAATATTAACTTCTAATAACAAAACTCTTCTAAACCCATAACGACGAACCGGCCAAAGTGCCTACGACCTTTCCCTTGAGCTTATTTTTAACCCTCATGCATCATGCGCGTGATCTGCTCTTCCGGCTCACCGGTGAGTACAAAAGCGCGGCGCGATTTTATACGCTAATGCGTCGTTGGACTGACAAGTTGAAAATTTAACTCTCGCGTCGTCCGTGACGATAATTTGGTCGATCAATTTAGAGAGAGAGAGAGATAGGGTAATTATCCGGCCGAGTTACCTTTAATTCGATGACGCCGCCGCTGTGTAAATTCTACTTATGAATTTCGTAATCATAGCGTGGTAGAGGCAAGAGATAAAAGGGTATAGCAGCAGCCATGCGTCGTTCAATCAATACCAGATGCGCTGTGCAATCCGGCCTCCTCGAGGACTGTATTATCGCCCCGCTCTTTGATGAGATTTCGTGTATGAGAGATAGAGAGAGAGATCAAGTGCTTTTCGGGTGCGCGCATGAGGCGGTAGAATTGTTGAGGGGGATGTGGGAGGGTGATAAAGTGGGGTGGTAGAGGTCGCAACGAGGAGGATTTATATTTTTTTAGAGGGGAGGTAATAAGGATACGTTCAAAACGAACCTAATATACACAGGTCCCGCCAGGACATTCAAAACACACTATTTACCCTTACCCTCCGCAATATACACACGCATATACCCAACAACAACGCCACTATGCACACACAGCGTTTGGAATTGAATTTGGCGCGTCGCGATTGATCGTAAATAACGCGGCGGCCGCGGTTTCTTGGAACCGCTACCTGAATATGACAGGTACGTTTGCATTCGCTAAAAAAAAAAATCCTCGTGTATTCCAAGGACCTCCTATATACATCACCACGTGTTGTATTATACCGACATTGAGATATCGGCCGCTAACGAGGTTACACCTCTGGCCTCGCGCCAGAATAGACCTCCCTCCGACAGCTACAGCGGTCCTATTTCCCTCTATCTCTCCTGGGTCAGCGCGCGCGCATAACATCCCTCAACTGAAATCGATGCCCGGCCCACACGTATAATGGCTTTGTCGCGTAATCCATTAATTGATTTGAATATATATATATTCGCAGGTTCTCGCGATGGTCCATTATATAACCATAGAAGAAAAAGGGTATAATACAATAGATCGATTATATCCTCGTCTGCAGCAAAAGGTCAACAAACCAGCATGTCATCTACCCCCCCTGTGAATCACAGAAACGCGATCCCTCCCCTTATATACTACACTATCTCGGACAATTTCCGCGCCTACGAGAGAGAGAGAAATTACGACTCTCTCGGCCGGAGCTATACGGTGATAAGGATCTTGCGCGGGGGCGGCTTACGCTGCGAATATAACGAGGGGACACAATCGTCATGCCCGACGATTTCGTCGTCCCGCGCGCCCCCCTTTTATCAACGGTAAGAGAGGGAGAGAGACAATCTGCCAGTGTAGGCGCTGAATAAGCGGAGAGGGATGATATCGGGTTTTATTTGGTCCCCGCTATATGTATCAGCATCCTCCGTATATATAGCGGTGTCGGAGTATAATAAGTGTCCCGGGGTACAATATAATGGCCCCTTAATTGGACCACTTCTCTCTCTCTCTCTGTACATACATATATATTTATCGGAGGCTCGCAGATATATTATACTTACAACACAACCACAGTAGCTCATGCAAAGCGGAGGCTAGCGCGCATTATCGGCTTCCGATTATACGCGGCGCGCGCAACGGCTAGTCATGCGCTGCTGCAAACTCCATCGCTCGCGCAGCGCATATAACGTTCGAACGAGTCTTTTGTACCTGTACTCGCAGATGAGTGAGAGAGAAGAATTATGCGGTGGTAAGGTCAAAGACACCGCGTTTATATAACAATATATATTTTCGTATAGCAATAAAAGGCACACTTTTTTATTTTTAGTGTATTACGTATATACAATACTATACTGTTTCCCTCTTTTTTTCGAGATATACTATAAAAGTCAACGGGCACACCCGGCGGGCAAAAATCACAACGTCCGTCGTCGACAGATCGCTGCAGTGCCGCCGCCACTGCCGTACGCAAACATAGCAAAAAAAAAATACCGTCACGTGTGTACGCTGTCCGCGTAATCCGTTTCGTAATCCACGCGCGCGTCTAAACTTTCGCGTCGGCACACGGGAGGGAGTAGGGTGGTAAAAATCGATGCTGGCGTGTGGAATTTTCGCCCGGCGCGCGGGAAGTGCACCTGCGCGCGAGCGCTTTCTTGTTGTCAGGACGAGAGTGTATGTGTGTAGGGAGGAGATGTATGTGTGTGTAAGGGGAGATGGGGAGGATGAATTTATTGGTGTTATAGTACGCATGAAAATGTTTTGTTTTTTTTTTTTTTTTAGATGATGGGACGTGCAGGGATGCAGGTTGCGTGTGGCATGGAACTTTTGTTTTTCCTGTTGGATAACAGGTGTATAATAGTGATGTGTGATGTATGATGTACCTTTTGTAATAATTAGGTGTAGTTTTGAATATATATATATTTTTTTCAAATTTATAATAATAATAATAATAATAATAATACTTTATTTTCGATCATGGCCAAAAAAGAAATAGTACAGAGGTAGAATTATTAGTGAAAACGCCGATGCCAAATATGCCTCTACGAATAGTTTTATAAAAATGTCCATCACACAATTGACTATCGCCACAATATCTTTAACAACAACAACAACAACATCGTCACTTCCGGCTCTCCACTAATCACAAAACCCGCCACACTTTTACACATCCACGTCAGACTCCCGCCAATCATCCAAGATGCACCATATACCAGCCAAGTCACGGGGCTCCACCTCCTCCGCGACCCATCAATCAAGCCCGCGCGCGTTCATTAACCTATCCTCCCTCCGCCACGACGACAAAAGGCCCGAGAAACTGATTAGCACCGTGTGCGATCGATAATTCGCCCCCCTCACATTAATGCACTTATATATATACACACTCTCGTGTGGTAGGGAGGCAATTAGTTTTGCGGATGCGCCGTGCCAAGAAGGACGACGTCACCGAAAGGGTTTATGGTGGGTCTCCAGGGAGGATTAATACTGTGATATATATCCCGGTTGAAGGTCTTCCGTGTATGTGTATATATAGAGTCGGTCCGGTTGATGGAGGATGAAAGAGTCGGCGAATTGATACTATAATATGCGAACTTACATTTTTTTGTAAATAAAGAGAATGTTTTTTTTTCAGTATTTCCAAGGCGGCGACAGTTTCGTAACCCAGCCGAGGACGACCGCATCTTTTCACTCCTAACCCCAGCCGTGCCGCCGCCCTTTTCTGTACACTCGAACCCCCTCGGATAAACCGCCGCCGATTTTTCTTTCCTTCTCCGAAGGGATACACGCTACCGGATTCCAAAGCGCTATTATTTCGTTGGCTTCTCGGTCCCTTTCACGCTCGTGTGTTATATATGTAACGGAACGACATTCAAGGTGAATCGTTTATTTATTTATAAATAATATAATAAGGGCGAGTATAGTATATTAATAAACCGCATAATTATGAATGAACACAAAATATAATATTATACCTTTAACCGTGTATAAACGCGTTACAAGAAAAAAATCAATTCAGCGGCGCGAAATTTCACCCGACAGGCTTTGATAAGGCACACCGTGTGTGCGTCTCGTGTAATCACCCACAATGAATTTCACGCGAGCCGAGCATTTTTTTTTTCTTCTTCCCTCCCTCGAATTCGCTCCGCTTGCGACGTTATTCGTGCATGTAACAGCCGCGGAGGGAGAGTGAGAGGAAAAAGAGGGTGAGATGGCTTTTAATAAACAAGGCGCGTCGGCCGCTGTGTGTGAGAGAGGAGAAAAATCGTTGTAAATTGCACGATTAGTCGGAGAGAGTAGATATTATTTTTTTTCTTTCTTTTTTAGTGACTGTGTGTGTGGGAATGATGGGTACAGACGTGGAAGTTGAGTAGGAGTGGATTAATATTATTATTGAACGATGAAGTCAACGAATCTAAGGGCGTTATAGGTTATCGATTATGTATAAGTGCACACATTTATATTACATTAAAATTTATCGTATTAAAAAGAAACCACAGAAACCATCTCCACAAATTATCCTTCGTATCCTCCACTTCTCTAACCATAACACTTCAACCCGTTCCCTCTTATACCTCTGCGAAAATAAAAAGTGAAAAATCCTCACCTCAGGGCACAGCCTATCGTATCTCTCACAAGCAAGCCAGCAGCACGCGTTCATCCCTCATGATTAACGATAAGGTTAACGACGCACGCTACACCTTGGTATAGTTTCCGCGCGATTTTTCGGACGATCGAGCGCTCACGTCAAACAAAGAGCAGCAGAGAGACAGTAGTGCGAATAATTCAGGGAAAACAATTGTGAATCAGCCCCCCTCGAAACGCGTAGAAGAGGAGAGGAATCGAATTTTATATTCCGGAGGGGTGGAAAGCCAGTGACGGAGAAGTCGAAAGGGTATGGGAGTAGCTGTCGGGACGTGAGCGGTTGAATTCCAAGCGTATAACTGTAGAGTGCCGCAGGGTTTGAATAGTTCAGTGCGGTGTAGACACGTGTGTGTCCGATGATTAGAATGCATAACATTATTATTTATTTAACGAACTGTATTATATACTTTCGTCGAGATGTGTCCACCAAAAGCATCAAATTCTACGCTACCCTTATCTCGCTTTCAAGTGTGTATATATATATAGCTGCGAGGGACGGAAGAAGCCGAGAGATATCCCCGCGTCTTCGTGATATTTCGACTTTTCTCTCTCTCCGCCACCGTCGTTTATATACGTGCCCGGCATCATCCGAGGCTTTAATTACGAAGTCGCCGGAATTTTCGCGAGTAGCGTAATATCGAGATAGCGTCGCGTCTCTGACTTGCGCACCTGGGGAACCCTGAAAATATAACAAGATTAAAAGCGAAAGGTCGTTCATCCACAACCCAGCGTATACAGAATGCACTTCTATTTCACAAAGTGAGAGCATCAGCCGAGTTCGCTGCAAACGGCTTTTAAAGTTAAACAAGTCGGAATCCGGCTCGTTAAAAAACAATCGACCCCTCGCCGTCGCTTTTCAGTGTCACGGCCCCCTGTTTACGCAATTATACGCCCGAAAAATCTGCATGGGAATGAAAGGACCGCGAATTTGAATATGAAGCGGGAATTTCCGCGATGACTCTTTTTTTTTGTTGTTAGAGGGGGAATAAAACGTGTTGGTGATCGACGAAATTCGAGCTATATTGTGTCTGTTCGATGGCTTTGAAACTCGATTTAATTGTTTAGACGTGCGGGGTTGTATATAGTGTAGGGTTACGAGAAAAACCTAAAATTGGCAGTATAGTTCGTAATTTGCAGCAGAAACCCTGTAAACCACCGAGCGAGTTTATTAAAACCTCTCGCGGTAAATATTTGTCACGCTGCTACTGCTACTCCCTCGGAAAAATATACGGACGACGACGACAGGCCGCGAGGCTTTTTGGCATCCCGCCATAGCATCTCCTGCCTTTTTTGTCCCCATGCGCTGCGCCGATCGCTTGTTATTCAAGGGAGATTTATCCTACCGCCTAGACGAATCAATAATAAGTAAGTGCGAGGGTAAAAATTGTTGTACATCACGAAGTAAAAACCGTCGGGTCCCGGCGGCGCGGAGCTTTCCGCTGAAATAACGTCGGGTATTTTCGCAGGGCGCCGTGAAAAAAAATTCCGGTCAAAGCGGTATTCGCTCGCACATGTGTGTTTGTACGTCGACGAAGACTGTAATAACAGAGAGGTAAGTGACTGCAGCCGCGGTTCCGGCTATATTCCTTTGGCAATTTACTTTAACGATCGCGTAGAATTCTATATACGCGTTTTCTGGACTCGCTGTATACTACATCGACGACGACGACTCATTCGCGACTCTTAATTGATTAAGTGCCGGGAGATAGACAGAGCAGAGAAGTTCCGAGGCGGTTCATGAATTTTTAAGCGCGCGGAAAGCGTCGAAAAGCTCCTCGCACCGGTTTATTATTGATTGATGTATGTCGGATAAGTATATAATATACAGGGTCTGTGTATTATGGCGATATTAACGCGTTTGTTGTCTATGAAAGAAATGGTTCCGCATAACGGGGTTTAATTGTTTGTTTAAATCACGAGAGGAGCGAAGGAGGCTGATTGATCGCGCCGTGGCACGAATTTATGGGGATCATTAGTACGCGTCGCGAGTTTGTTCGTTCTTTCCCGCGTGTATATGTATATGACGGTCGTATGCGTAAATGGACGTTTGACGGAAGCATCTGTCTCTATTTAAAATGGGATTTCATGTGAGATAAAAAACTGTACTTATATTTCACACCTAAAATTATTTCGACCCCCTCGCCCCTAAAAATCGCACATACCGATATATACTCCAAACATTTACCCTCGATTAAAATTCCCCGACCTCCTCCCTCGAAAAATATTTATCCTCCGATATATCCCCTCCTTAAAAAAGAATTCCACAGCAATATACTTTCAAGCCGATCGTCTGACGGAAATTATTCGCGGCCGCGCGCGGAGGGCTTAAATATTCAAAAGCTCCTGATGGCGTCGGGTAGCCGTTAATTACCGAGCGTCTGAAAAGCTCGCGCGAGTCTCTATATTTTTCTTTGGCCGTGGACGACGACCACTGCGATGGTTTTGTCTCTCGGATTTTCCCGGCGAGCTTTTGTTCAGCGCGCCGCGCTTTGAGTTCGTTAGAAGCGCGCGGTATGACGCTTTGACGAAATCGCGTGAATTAATTATACGATTTCTTTTGGCTCGAGTATAGTCTGCGGCTTTTGGAGGATCGGGGAATTTGAATTTTCCGAGCGACGATCGAGAGGATTTTAAGGGGGCTATTTTAGGGTGCGCGTGTATTTGTCGTTGTAGGTTAAAAGAACATTGCGATAAGTGGGAGGATTTTTAAGGACTAAGGGAAAAATTTAATAAATATAAAAGCGACTTATCATTGGGATGAAAATTATAATTGTATCAAAGGTGCATTTCGCGCGAATATTATTTCATTTATATTATTAAACCAAACGAAATTTCGAATTTGTTCAGCTACATTTTTTCTTCTGAAATTTTAACTCCTAAATAATTAATTACGTATCCTACCAATTTTTTTTCTCTCCGTCTACGCTTTTCATACCCAACAATTCCCCCAAAAATACCCGCACGTCATAACCGCAACATTTCCTTCAACTTTACGTATAATACACACACGTACACTCTTCAATCCTTTCACATCCAATAACTCCCTCCCTCAACAAAAACCGCTGCACTCAAGACTAACGCACTCCACTCCACGCATAAATATTCAGCCAGCGAAAAAAGCGAGACACCGAAAAATTCCCCGGCATTGCAAAGCGCGCGGCGCGCGGGGGACTCATTTAACTTGCAAACAATGTTAATTCGCGGTGCGCACGCATGGTGAGGTTCATTAAAAAATTAAATTGCCGTGGAACGAGAGAAAGATGCAGCAGCGTTGTGTGCGCGTTGCAAAAGGAAGTCTTTATATAAGTACCTTCGTTTTTTTGAGGGAACAGTGGAATGAGGCGAGCGAAGGACACGTTCCGTAGTGCGCTAATAAAGAATTATATATACGGATTGAGTAATTGGAACGAGCGATAAGTAATTTTATTCAAGTTCGATCGACGAATAATGCCTATATATACATCTCTTACTAGGGCACCCGGAAGTATAGAAATTCATCGATCCCCTTAGCCACAGTTACCGTTAATTACATAAGTATAGTAGGTTATATTTAAAAGGATGTGTGAATGTAACCAATCGTTCATGAAAAATTCACATATCACCCGCGATACAGTTCTCGACCTGTACCCCATAATCAATACATATATAAATACCACCACACGTTTCCTACCCTACATTCTATATACCTTCGTTACAACAAACAAGCCTCACCCGCACCGAAAATCGTCTATATATACTCGCATCCGGGGGGTGGCGGTATAGTCCCTTAACCTCGCTCCTACCTCATGCAAATTCATGCACGCGGCGGTTCCTTATACGCCCGGCCGGCTCATGGAAATCAGCCGGAAGACGGTTCCCGAACACGGCCCCCGAAATTGCGCTGCGTCGGTTTACTTATACGACGGTTTGGATGTACGCTATATACTGTGTTTTTGTAGGATATATATGTATATGGATAAAGAAGCGCCTATGTTCGAAGAAATATAATAGGGGTATAGGTAAATTTAGACGACATCGATCGTTATCGAACGCTCGTGTAGTATATATATAACGGGGTTATTTCGTGGTCCGTGTGTTTCACGTCGGATTATAGTATGTCAGTCGTTCACCGATAAGAATCGAAAAGAACTTCCTATATGCGCGTTATATTATCCCGGGCGCGTTGCGATCGAAATTGCCATCATCCTAATTGAAACCCAGCGACGCGCGTGGCTATATAGCATACCCGCGCGTTGCGAAATTCTATTATCAATTTCCGCGAGCGCTAATTCCACGCGGAAAATTACCTGCCTCGACAGGTCGCGTCAAACGCTCGCATGATCGTGCAAGCTGAAATTCCTCTCTCGTGTAAATAAACCGCGAGAGAGAGAGAGAGTTCTAACCTCGCTGACCTGACTTGTATATGTGTGCGACACGGGGCGAAATTAAATTGCGCGGCCGGCGAAATTTATTTTAGTGGTGCGCGAGTGTAATTGAATTTTTCCCTGCCGCGGTAACGCTGGATTTTATACGTGTATAGTGTTATACGTATATAATTGAAAAATAAATTTGTGGATTATACGTGCGTATAGGATAGGTGAATGTTATATCGCGGTTTGTGCAAAAGTTGGGCTGTATAATCAACACGGGGTTTCATCGAATAATTGTTGGTGTATATTGCCGCGAATTCTACTGTGTCGCACCGCTGTGCTGCTATTTTTGCAATATTTATTTAGTTCTTTGTGTGGTATGGCAAGCAATGTCGTATTCGTTTAAATACACACAGGGGTGCAATGGAATCATATACAAAGTTGTGCTTATTTGGTTTGATTAAAAGTTAATTTACATTCCCGCACACATGAAAATTCCAATTTTGACTCGTTTAAACAATATGTATTGATAACAATTCAAAATCATCCACATATACTATTATTTACCTTGTCGACAAAGATATACCTACTCCCATTCTATAAATCACGCACGAATCCCTCGTTTCTACAACTCTTCGAAAGGTATTTATATACGTTACCCCATTTTATCAATGAAAAAGTACCCTCCATACTACCTTTCTTTCTTCCCCAAGAAACCACCGTCGTAGCACGCAAGACGCCGCTTACTCTCGAATCGATATACCTACACCGGCACGAATAAGAAAGCGCGCGCTCAACAACAACGTCACGCAGAATCCCTAATTGCGGAAGAATCTCTCTCTACTATATATATACGCGCTAATTCAATTCCTCTCGTTATATACCCGCACGACAAAAGACGCGAGACACGGGGTTGGTTTTGACATGGTAATTCGCCGCTGAATATGTACAGTATGACAATACCCACGTGGCTCCTATATATACGTGTAAAATTAGAAAGGGATTCATCTCTGAGAATAACTCGCGGCCAGGTATTATGCTATACACTCGCACGGAAATAGCCTCGAGAAGAGATTCCTTATCTCGCGCGGGGTGGCGTCGTTATAGAGGCTATAAAAAGAAGAGAGAGAGAGATTAAGCGTCTGGCGCGCGCGAGATTAGCGCTATCGAGGGCCAGACTGCCGCGCGTTAATTGTTTTTTTTTTAGGGGTTGGTGAGGCGCGGACGGCTGTGGGGTTTCGTATATAGGGCTTTTGTTTTATTTTGTATTAAGGGGCTGCGTGGAAAATTGGGGAAAGGGATAGAAGGAAAAGGTCTTTGGGTGAAAAGGGAATGTTTTAAGTAGCGGATGGTTAGGGTGAAAAAATGATGGTTAAAATAAACAACAAATATCATTAATTTAATAATTAAACATGTGTTTTACCCTTCCCTCACTCATAAAAACAAAAAACGACTTCTCAACCACAACAATAGCCACCTATCATCATCCTTATATCCCCAAACATCCATGATCCTCGCCCCATCCCGCCACCATAAACAAATCCTCCTCCTCTCTCTCTATCTCTCTCCACTCATCCGGGCTAAACCTACCCGCAGTGTAAATTTCGCGCTAAACCATTCTAATAGCCGCACCGGAGGAGCACACGAACCTATATATATATATCTCCGCGAATGCGATCGTATCGATTTACACGCGTAAAACTCGCGTAATCCGGCGCCCCATATTATGCGCAAGACGCGCGTCAGCGGTTGGGTTGGCTTAATTAATATCCGCTGTGTACTGAACGTGGCTGCTGCGTCGCGAGAAGTATCAATTATATGTATCGTCTGGAACTGAGGGATGTGCGTGATTTGTAGTGCCGTGTGTTGATGTAACATAGGCAGTGTTTGTGTATGCGATTATTTGGGGGTATATAATATTGTTTAATTAAATTAATTCGTATAGATTATTGACAAATGGTATAAGAAGTACCAGAAACCTGACACTTTTATATATTAAACGCGTACTCGACTCCCCCCCTCGAACACAAAAACGCCACACTGCAGCACTCGAGCCCACTTCTTCTCTCCCCCACCTATACCTTATCTCTCTCTTCTCTTTCTTTATCCACATACACTCACCGAATGATTCGATTAGGCGTAAAAGACGCAACAGCGCGCGTAAACCTTCACCATGACCAAAACTCGACAACCCCATTACGTGTGATGTATAATAATATAGCGAGCGCTTTAATGAGTTTGCCAACTGCGGCTTTGTCTCACTCCTTGCCCATATAGACACACACACGTCTAAATATATAAATATATGGTACATCGTACTATCCCGTAAAGATGGACCTTTCCCACGAAGTCAACTCCCTTCGGCCAGAGCAAACACAGTGGAAATTAAAAGGGTTAAATATAGACGAGGGGCAAACAAAGGAGCGACTTATTGTTTCCAGTATGGACGTCTAACCCCCGTAGTTTCGCGCAGACCAAAAGCGCCGCGCGAAAATCAATGCGATCGCGCGCTGTTGAGCGTGAATAATATGTGTAGGGGGGCTAGTATTGCGCCAACTGTTACGCGATGTCCGCATGTGCTGATGTGAGCCTGTATATAGGTAGTGCGATGAGATTGTTTGTTGCAGTGTGTGATAAATAATTGTTGACAACGCGAAGGAAATCGTAATATACTTATATAAACAATGGTTGCTTCCTGTCCGCGTCGTGTTTTTTTTTCATTATTAAACTGCGCTTTAAATCGTTCCGAGTCGATTTCGAACTGAAAAAGGTATTAGAGGCAGTATTCGGAAAAAAATCGATTTTCCCGTCCACTGAGAATATAGGCCTCCTACTTTGTTTTATCAGGTCAATGAGTATATAGTTTCCGATTCGGTGCTACATATAACACTGACCAAAATGCGCGTAAATTATCCGAATATTTATCTCGTTCCGCCCACACTCTAGTTCCCCCGAATCCGTTATTATTTCTTTCCGCATCACACACGTGACATAATATATAATCCGACTACACAACCACCATTTTTCGCGTCAGCATCGGCACGTATTCCCGATTCGTGTTATTTTGCATTTTTATGAAACCCCGTACACGCGTATGTTATTCCAGCCGATCGGCTTTTTCTCCCTCTCCCCTATATCTACCGTAACGCGAACGCGCGGGAATTGATTTGCATGTGAATTCGCCGATGAACAATTAGCCCTGTGATACATACACACACACGCGTATATCATAATCGGATTGCATTTTCGCATCGGTTTTAGTTAACCCGGAAAATGCATCTCGCGCTCGGTCTACTTGCGTGATGATGGCCATCGAAATCAAGCGGCGCGTCGGGGCTAAACAAAATTAACTCTCCGTGTATTATAGATCGATCGGTTATATCACCGAAAAGTATATAACCACCACGCGGATTTCATCACGTACATATATACGAAAGAGAGAAAATGAGAAAAGCGCGCCCGCGGAAGGGGCAATTTGCGCTTTACGACGTGAACGGCACGCACTTTTACGAGGCGGAGAGAGCATGCATGCATATTTGGATTCTCCCCTGTGGGGTGGGAACGCGAAATGGGATGTACGTGATGCGTCTGGCGCGCGCGGAAAAAGAGAGAGGATGTGTGTGTGTGTATACTCACCGTTCGACGGGGACGATTGATCGGGTGACGAAGGAGGCGATGCTCTGTGGCTGCGAAGTGCCTGTACCTGCAATGACAAGAAAAGGAAAAGTGGTTAGACGTGATGCGTCGAGAGATAGATATATTTTTCGTATAGAAAGTGTATAATGTAGACGTTTGTTGATATATAAATAAAAATAAAATAAAATATTATAACTCATTATAAGGTTCCCCTAAACAAAAAACTGAATTAATTTTCTATAGTTACCGCATTAAACACTTTCGATATAAAAACCCCAAAAATTCCCACGAAAATCGAGCCTATCTCCTCCACCTCATCGTCATTGACGCAGCAGCCGGTGTTCCACATATTCCAGGAACGAAGGCAAAAAAGAAGCGACCGCGGTAATTAAATCGCGCGGTGTTTGATTTCGGGCGCCGCCGCGTCGTCAGTAAACCAATACGCAGCCGGTCTTTCCTCGTCATTGCACGTGAGTGTATATAAAACGATCGGCAGTGCGTATATAAGGTAAACGAGCGTAATGAAACACCGAAGGTTATAACAGATTTTTTCATTAAGTATAGAGACAAAGTAAGTATGCTTCGAGGTATGCTATTGTCTTTCCTCATCTAAACAATTTGACAATTATACACTTTGAAGATTATATATTATTATCTTTACAAATACAATCTATTTAACAATCAAAACTGGCAACAACAGCGACGACCCCTTGAAAGCACGGGAAATTACACTATATAGCTGTATAAACCTCGGCCAATGAAAACTCATCCAACCGTACCGAAATCCATAACCGCGCGCGGCAGCAGCAGCAAACTCGTACTATACGTCCCATTAGACTTTCCGCAGTTTCGGCATAGTAGCAGCCCCGGCGACGACGACAATTTGTAAAACGACTTCTTCCGGGGCACGGGCTTGGATTTTCGGAAACTCTCGAGACTCACTCACTACTCTGGCAAGTTCGGCATCGCGAGACTTTCCATTAGCGAGTGCAGCGCGGTATATCGTCTAGCTCGGCTTTTGTTCTCTTGTACGTGTGGGTGTAGCGCGACTGCGGCGGGATTATTTTGTAGCGGCCGGACGGACGATTGAATTGTCGCGCGTGGCTTTGAAGTTTTTCGTGGTATAGTAGTAGTAGGAGCTGCGGAGAGAAGAATCGATTGTGTGTGTTTTGAGGGAGGAGGTGGGTACAAAGGGGATTGCGCGGTTGTGGCGAAAAAGATTTTACATTTCGATGGTGGGTATAGAGAGAGCGGGGAGGGTGATGCTGCGAATGGAGTTCGGAGAGAACCGTTGTTTTCTATAAATTTAAATACGTGAAAATCAGTCAAGATATATAAGGGACATTGCATGTAAGCGTGTATTTTGACTTATTTAAATTTAGCGGGTGTAGGGCGAGTTTTTACACAGAGAGAAGAAAATCTTTACATTAAAGAAACGTCATTAACTATAAACGAACGGACGTTTGGATACGGACAA
>UXGD01001681.1:0-32202 GCA_900474315.1 Torymus auratus
GTTAAAGAGTTTCTCTAAACAATCTTTTAAAATTAAGCAATCTTTTTCTTTTGTTAAAAAACTAAAATCAACATCACGGTTTTTCAATCCAAAATCATTCATACTAGATCCAGCCATAAATAAACCATGTTTTGGAAATTCAGACTCTAACAGTGCAATAATAATAAAAAGTAGGCGTATTAAATATCGTAAGCATAATCAGGTATTCAAATGTATGAAACCTACCTTTATTTCTTTATTAAGTCGATTCCATAAGTTTATTTTATTAGTAAATTGTAAAATAGTTTGTTTATTCTTTTCAAATTTATACCATATTTCTTTTGATAAACCTTTCTATTCAACATCTTCAGGTGGACTTATTGTTTCCAATAAAACTTCTAGATTCTTGTATAATTTATCTAGTTCTTCACGACAATATCGTGGCCAATCAATAGATTCTGTCATCTTTCACTGACTGAACAGAAAATATTGCAAGGGTACTGAGGTAATGAACCAAATTACTTGATCAATACAATCTACTAAATATTTACCTTGATTACGATTCTTTCGGTATAATAAGTCCTTTCGTTTTTAAACAACAGCAAAAGTACTATTATAATTCCTTGCTCTCTTTTGCAGCAAATAAAGTTGCTGTATCCATGATACTTACGCGTTCGAAACAATCTGCACAGCAAATCTAAAAATAAAAATTCAAAAAACTATGATTAATGATATTCTAACTATAAACATGTTTTGGCACATTTCAGCATACTTTTTAAAATAACGTATGAACCTGCAACAAGCAATTACGTTTCAAAATATTTTAACAGACTTACCTTTTTAAAATATTTTTTTTTTTCGAAAAAATAGTTTTGATAAACATTTTTTGTCTTTTCACCTGCACCTACTTGTAAACCCTTGTTAACTAAATAATTAAAGAAATATAATTAATCAGTGTAAAAAAATGTAATAATTGAGCAGAAATATTTGTTATATCTCTACAGGAAGTGCTATTGTATGTATTGGTTAAATACATCATATAAATGCATAAATAAAATTTGCTTAATTTAATTACAAATGTCACTTGTAAATAAAAACTAGCACTACTATCAAGTGTTATATTACCTATAATGTACATAACTAAAGTATCCGGTAAAAGATAAACGTGAGTCAATAAAAGGCTCATCTCGAATCTAAATATTTACTTCGTAATAAAATAGTAATATCAGAATACACGCGCGGCTACTGTGTACTATAACTTTCGGATGTTTAGCTAGACTATTATCGACGTAAAGGTGTATGCGTATTTACATACTTACGCACATAAAATCAGCAAGATCCAACTCTAAGAGCTTCGCGGTTTATGATGCTGTTGATGGTGACCAACTCTGCGCATAAAACTCGGCAGTATCGTAATTTTACGAGATGCAGTTAGGACGCATTGTTTTATGTGGTCGAATTTAATAGTTATGTAAAATATTTAATATTCTTTGCGCGTTCTCCGTAAAATGATAAAAGATTCAATAAAAAATATACGAGTGATTTTAGTTATAAACGAAGTCATACATTTTCTACTGCAAATATGCAGTGTGTGACACAATGTTAAATTATGATATGTATTGTGATAATATAATGAGCACTTCTTCCCAAAAACAAGCAACTAATTTTTGCAAACGAAATCCCGATTCATATACTGTTACAAAATTGCAAAAATTTTGGTACATAGATATTTAAATAAATCAATAAATTGAAACTTTGAAAGTTTAATTTTTTTATTAGGATTCGACAAAGGTAATTTACATTTCCTGACATTCAATTTGAATTGCTAATCAGAAACAACGTACGCTCTTAGCCGTCGAAAAAGTACAGTTAATAATATAATAATATAATAACAATAATATATAATAATGTTAATCATAATAATAATTATATTTAGTACAATTTTACATTTATCGCTATTCCTCTGTATATCTCTACAATGAATTTACATTTTATGCACCTTAATTAAATTTACACTATAAACAGGATCTTTCATTGTATCAGTGTACATGTCTAAACCTTGAAAAATGGCAGTAGTGCTCAATCAAAAGTACATATGCAGATCCAACGGAAAACAAAAATGCATGGCAGTAAATTTGGCTATGCAATGTTTTGTAGATTATTTGAATTTTTGCGATGCGATTAAGATACGACACTTAACGACTATTTTTTTTTTATTAATTATGCATATTTCCTCGTGCCAAATAATGCCATATTGTTATAGCATATACTTTTTTTTAAAGGAGCGCAATAGAGGTTTGGAATTAGTTGTTTTAGCAAAAATTTCTAAAGTCTCGACGATGTTTTTTTTCGGCTATAAAACTGACAGATAATAAATTCGAAATGAAAGTTATATGCGTATATCAGTAAGCGTTTATACTTATTAAAATTGTCGATAATTTCATACTTTTAAAGATTCTTATGCAAATCTATATATAATAGTTGACGCTTAAAACGCTCATATCGTGTCTCTCTAAAATCTCTTAAGTTTCATAAAAATATTTATTAAATTTTTTGCGATACTTTTTGGCCGTCTAGGGCCGTCGTATAGAAAAAGCACACTGAGTCACTGCGTCGATATTTTCTTTTATAACGGAAGAATTTGTTTCTTTTTTTTTTAATAAAAAATTTCACAATTATATATACTATCTACCTCAGAGGTTCGCGAGGCAACTTGAAGGCGTAGCGCGATTCTCTTTCATCGTTTTCGACTAAACGGAAATCAAAATGTTTTATTTACTTTGAATTACACGCTAAGTTCGACGCTAAGTGGTAAATTCTTATTTTTTTTTTATAATATATATATATATTTATTTATATTTATAATCGTATATATAACCTTTTCCATAAAGTTCTTTTCCATATCTATCAAAGGTATGTCATTGAATAAGCGTAGTATTTCAATTATATCCTAAGTTTTCAGTTATCTCTCCACCCGCTAATTTGTAAATCACTATAAGTTTAATTTCTTTTAAAGATTTATTTTCTTTCTCTCTTTTTTTAACGAAAATTTTCTTATCATTAATACTTATAGACTGCTTTAAAAGCTTTTAAATTTTTAGAAATGGATATCTTTATTCGGGTGCAGTTCTTTTCGATATTTAAAATCTTTTATCGCAGCCTATCGATAACTTTTAATATTGTGCATAATAAGGTCTAACACAAGTACATTTTGATTTTAAGATATTTACGTTGGAAGTAGAACATTTGGTATCGTCGTTTAGCTATATATATATGTGAAAATGGTCCCGGCCGGATACAATAATTTCAAGCTGTATTGTACGTCGTTTATATGTAAACGATAAATGAAAACGTTTATGCTCCAAGACGCGGATTATATTAAAAGTTATTATTTCGTTTTACTAAAATAGTTGAGATCATTTGGCATACGTCATATTTCTATATAATATTCATCGTGAAAAAAATAAATATCATTTGGTTCTACTTCTTTAATCTACAAAAGTATTGAATATTTTCAAGGTAGTGCTCCGAAACCAATCGTACGAGACTCTTCGTATCTTTGATCCATATTTTATGATATCTTATTTATAATTAATCACTTTTAGAAATGAATAATGTAAATTACAAGCTAATTACGTAGTTTTTCTCATCTACTATCAAACGGACGGAAAAGCTTTTTATATCTTATTGTGGTCCATGATGGTGTTCGTTTTATATCAGAAGCTCCTGAGCTCTCATCAAAACATTGTATCATTGAAGTTTCGGAGCACTCCTCGTCAAAACGATATTAAACCTTCTACAATATCAGGCTACCGCTATTGAAGTGTATTAGAAAAGAAGAAAACAGCAAAGAATGTTTGTGGATTTTTTTTAATTATGTGATATATTAAAGTGACAATATCATTAAATAATAGTGTACAAATAAATAAAATGCAATAACTGAAGCGTCGCGGTTATTACGTCACGATACATCAACACAATGTACAAAATCGTCAAAAGTATAATATAACAGAAAGAAACGAGACGTCACATCACTGATATGCTCACAAGTATGTATATAATATATTTGTATATTGCTCTAAAAACTATAGTTATACGGTAGGTACAAAATAAATTAAAGTATAATATATAATATATATATATATAAGCTTAACGTCGCTGACTAAACACGTCGTTTTTGTACGGCGAGCCCTATAAAATTAACGTACGAGGCGTGTAATACTTTCGAGAAGACGTAATTAAAGAGGAAAAGAAAAACTGAAGGGAAGAATCAGAAGTCGGTTATATATTTAAACATTTTGATCTGCAGTCAGCCTCTTGTTTCGAGCTCAATCGTGATATTCTTTTTTATCTCGCTATTATTAAAAAAAAGAGAGGTTCGCAAAAGACTAGAGTTGTTGCGCTCTTCTACACTCTAAAGTTCTCATTGTCATTGATTATTAAACGAAATGCCGTAGCTTGTTCTATTTCTCCTTGTCCAAGCGTATATATATTTAAGTCTGTTTTGAGATTATCTTTTTTCACGTTTTTTTTCTTCATTTGTTACGATACGTTTCACTAAGCTTTCGCGAATGTATCTTTGATTCACTTCTGTTCATGTTTTCGTCTACATAGATTTATCATTACATGTATTAAATTTTCATTTACGTACGAATATAATCTTCAGAGTCTATAAGAAAATAGTTTTGTCACGAATCGTTGATACACGGTAACCCAGAAAATCTATAGAACGAACATCATACCTGCATTTATACATAATCGTTCAATTATCCATAATTGAACACGTATGTATATACATTATATACATAATAATAATAATAATAATAACATATCTCTATTATTCTCATTGAATATAGAAAATCGTTAAATAATTTTTATAAACAATATACACTGAATTTCACTAAATCTTTCTGAATGAGCATAATCGTCATGTAAGCTGTGCCGTGACACACGCGATAACATATAATAATAATAATCATAATTCTTTCTTTTTTTTTTTACAAGGTGGGGAAAGATCGTATATATAGCGCATCTTTTACACACATATAACAACCAGCCCGATCCACCGGAAATATTATAATAATTCGTCATATTACAAACATTCGCGCGGCGCGCCGACATCATCGGGCGCAAATGCAAAAAGTCGTCGCGTCTTTTATTTTTTAATATACGTAACGGCTAAACTCGACTAAAACTTCAACGCTTCGTTTATATATAATAATAATAATAATAATAATAATAATAATAATAATAATAATCTATATATCGCGATAAGTACATAATATATATATAGTTAAAAGGTTAATAAGCGTTCTATCTCATCGGGCGCGCGCGCGCGCGTGTCTGTCTCGTGCGGCACGCAGCACGCGTCGATCGACGTCGTTTTTTTTTTTTTATACCGTTATTAATTTTAACATTATCATGATCATAGTTTCGAAAATACTGTACACGAAGACATATCTACAACGTGCTCCGACGATCCGACGGAGCTGTCTTATATCTTTTTTCTTTTTTATATTATTCCTCGTTCGTTACGAGTTAATAAATAATTCTTCTTATCTTTCTCTCTCATACGGTTTGCGCGTTGGTCTCCGTAAGACCGTCGGCTATAGCACTCATTTTTTTTTATATATAATATATACTTTGTTAGTTTTATACATATACACGTTATATGACCCAGAGGGAAACCCGCGTCACTGCTGCGGATTCCCCGTCGCCGCGTAGTGGAAAACCGTTCATTAAGTAGCTAAAAATTCCTTATAGCGTTAGACGATGACCTGTCGTGAGTGTGTGTATGTATGTCAATGAGAAAACAGGATATATATAGGAATATATAATGACGCGTGTGGTCGAGCCGCTTTGCGTCTCGATGGGAAGGAAGTGTGTATAAGTAGAGAATGAAGAATGAAGAACTGTTATGTATGCGGCGTGTGTAATATAGACTAGACGGCGGCAGGAAGTAATTTCATTTCTTCTTCCGCATTAGACGGCGGCGTCGGCGGTGGGCCGCCACGTTGCTGGTGCAGCTGTAGCGCCGACGCCGTCGTGTGTATGTACTTCGGCGCGGACGAACTTCACCTCTTCAAGAAGCGGAAGAAGCCCTTGCGCTTCTCGGGTGGCGGGGCCATCAGCATCGGCACTTGGTTCTTGTGCGTGATGTTGATCTGCCATTCGAATAGGACAAAAAGAAAACATATTTAAACGGATGATATGGTTTGAAACTATTGTAGGTGCATGAATTTTTCACGTATAAATTTATATGATCAATTTTTATCAATTTTTCTAGAAGAAAATCTTTTTCAATTAAACACTCTTTATTTACATACATTTCGCTAAACAAAGTCTTTCCCTAGTGGACAAAATAAATGTAAAATGTGGAAAAGTATATGTCAATCTGTTTCAAAAGTGTGAAAAATTGTGGAAAATGTGTATTTATATCATATTTTCTGACAGTTTTGTGCATCTATATATATTTTCTCACATTTCACCACACATTCGGTATATTTTTCAACATTTTCTAACACTTTCTCACAGATTCTCATATTTTTTCATATTTTGCCACGCTTTCTCACATTTCTTATATCCACTAGGGCTATTTAAAAAAAATGTCAAGTACTCACAGTGCAAGGCCCCTGCATCCAGGGCTCGCCGTCGATCTGCATGGGAAACCGTTTCCCCGTGGTGATTTGCACACTGCTACACTGGGCCAGCCGTCGGCCCGATGCTCGCAGTCCCGTCTTCACCTGGCCCATATGCAGGCAGTTCTCCAGACCGATGACCTCGATCAGGTTGTCCCCGATGTCTGCAATCATTGGCCACGTAATCGCGGTGATTAATATCGAGCGCACCAACCACGGATGACGTCAGTCGATTATATACGCGCGTTTTACAATTAGTACGACTTCAAAGGACAATTCGAACGATTAATCGAGCATGCGCGCGTCTCTACATAGGCGTAGTTAATTATTTTTTCTAAAAATCGAATTATTATACCTTGTATCGCGGCGGTGAGGTCGACAGAGTTGAAGCTGCTGGTGCTGAGCTCCTTGTCGGGTCGCTTTTTCCGCTTGCCGAGACGATGACGCGCGTGGTGCTCGCCCCAGAGGTTCGAGCCGCCGTGCGTGAAGGGAATGTTGAGCAGGGCGACGCCCTGGAGCGCTGGGCCGTGCGCCAAGTCCAAAGGAACGCCATCACACTGCATGGGGAATGATTTTTTGTTAAGTCGTTGCGATTTATTTGAATTAAGAAGTAGTAAATAAAGGAAAGAATCATTGTATTGTTACTTAAGAATGTTATGGCAGTCACTGTCAAAAGCTAGTTTTTATCGTTAGAACTACGCGAGTTTTTCGCCGATGGCAGTACGACTGTGCGGAAATGAAATTCGAATACTATATAAGCTTTAAGTCGAGCTTTAATAATCAGAAATCGGAGCAAAATTGAGAAAGTTTCATTATTTATAAACCATCTCTTTGCAATACTGTGTATGCTATGTTGAACGATAATAAAAGATAATGAAACTTGGTCAATTTCGTATTGTTTCTTGATTTTTGAAGCTTATATAATATTCGAATTGCATTTCCTCATAGACTTATTCGCTGGAACAATTATTTTAACTCTTTTAATTAAATAATTATTTGTCATAGTTCTTGAGATAAGAACTACCTATTGGTAGGGACTATGAAATACATACTGTGTAAGGTATACTGGATATCCAATTACATATAAATGTTTACTCTTTATAAATAATTAATGTTGACTTTGTTAATTTTATTTACCTAACTTTGACTGCTTATTCACAGAAAACAAAAAAGACTTATTTTCTATTTGTAGAAGAACTAAGAAAGAAGAATACTCACGATAATTTCGAGATCTTCGTGTAAGTTCTTGCAGCTCGCGGCGAACTGCTCGGTAGTCGCGTACTCGAAGTACCAGAGCTTGTTCTTCATGCGGCTGTTGAACTTCTCCGGATTCTTCTCGCGCTCGAGGTGGAACTTGACGCAGATCGCGGCGTCGACGCCCACCGAGAAGTAATTGTTTATTATGTTGTACGGTATGCTGTCCTGGTTCGGCTTCTTTTCCTCTGGATTGTGGTCGGTCACCTCGATCTGCCATCGATCCATCATCACTGGCGTCGCCTTGTCGATTTTCTGGACGAACATGGTTGGATTGCGTTAGGCTTTGACATTGCGTGGCAATTATATGCAAAATAGACGTTCGTACGGATTTTGTAAAATTCCCAATGGATAAATTAACGATAATATATAAGTAGAACGTAAATTATCGTATATGATCATGGTATGTTTTTATACGTTATCGAACGCATTTCTGCACGTTTTAATGAAAATTCTGATATTTAGTACCAAAACATATTGAAATATATAGGATAGTACAATTTTTATTTTTGTTTGGAATTAAATGTACAATGGAATTAAATTTTACTCGTACAATATTTCTAATCGAAAAAATTTCATACGAATCTGCATTATTCGAAAAACTAATTTTCCAATAAAATGAACGAAACAAAATAATCCATGCATGCGATCGCCGGCTAGCCATCCGAATCTAGCGGACAATATCTGCAAATCTATAGCGATCCGACTGTATCTATATTACCTTTAGAACTTTGTGTATGGCTTCGCCTTCATAGCCCCCGCCCCAGCGCAAACATCTGGCCAAATCGTTTCCCGTTCCGAGCGGTATGACCGCAACGGCCGGCTGGTGATCGAATTGAACCCGATCTGTAATACACATATATAAGGTGCACCCATTTCGTTGATGAATAAAGTTGTACTTTTATATAGGTGTGTATGTATATATATAGATATTGGAAGCTAAAAATAAAGGCTGACCGTTCAATTTGGAGGGAGGTAATCGGGGGAATACGCTTATTATTGGATATTATATGTCGGATCGGGTTATCGGAAAATAAGGGGGTAATGATATTTTTAGAGGGAACAACGCGATGGCATGTATAGCCTATACGGGAGTATCTTAATTTGAATTTATAAAATTAAAAATAAGGTGATGGCATTTTTCAAAATAAAGCTCAAATTGTTTTTTTATTAAAGTTTATATAAATATCTATAAACAATTTTGGGCAAGACCTTAACAATTTTTAGCAGTTATTTATCAAAAGAAAATATAAAATCTATAACCGCAAATTAACTAAAAACAAAAAAAAATTAACTCACCCATAGTCTCCAGCACCCAGCCAACGGTACCGTCGCCCCCGCAGCAGATGACCTTGAAATTCTCGACGTCCTTGAACATTTGGAGGCCTTGCATGGGCCCACCAATTGCTAGATTGTGCACCTGTCTTGGATTAAGGATGTACTGGAACTTACGAAGCATGCGCTCGCCCTGTCGGCCGCCAGACTTTGGATTGATGAAGACGAGGAGGGGTGAGGTGCCTGGCAGCTGCGTTATCTGGAAGGACATGGCAGGCTGCTGCGCTGCAACTGTGCCCGTCGACAGGTAGCCACCCTGGGGAAATACACGCGCACGGCACGGGATGAGAGACGCGCGTAGTGTAGCGGGTGCTGATTGGAAAAGTTTTGATGAGCGATGGTGGGGGAGCGGGGAGATTTTTTTTTAGGTGCGAGGATTTGTTCGAGGTTGCGGGCTGGAAATTTAAATTGATAGAGGAGTGGAAGGTTTTTAGAGTCAAGTGGAATTTTGAACGACGTTTTTATAGTTGTATAATGCTATAGTGTTTGCAGATTCGTGGTGAAATCACGTGATTTCATGGAAGATTTGTTTGTCATAGTAAGTATACAATCGTATTTCATAATCTTAATTTACGATGCTTATTAGATTGTATAATTTATAAAATGAAAATAATTCATTTTGGCAAAGTCTTAAGAAATCACGTGATTTCCTATAATCCGTTGACGTTAATAGAGTAAATATACAAGAAAATCAGAAAATTCGCGTGTTAATTTTTAATTTTTATTATTAAAATCAGAAAGTAAACTTACCGAACTCACCGACGACGAGTCCTGGCCGTGCTTGCTGCCCCGCTTGCTGTCGCGCGAGAGCGAGCGCTGCCGGTCGAGGACGACCGGGCAGATGGCCGTCGGCGGTAGTATGTGCACCGCGTGATCTCCCAGGGTGCACTCGGCCTTCACCTGTGACACGCACTTGTTGTGCAGCTGCGAGGTGAAATAAAAAATAAAGACGATCGTTAGTGAAGTTTCTCTTTTATTAGAATCAAGTCAGTTTATACCGATAAGAGATATTGTTAATTACATACACTTGAAATGATAAACATTCGATAACGAGTGGGTAGGGAGAGTCTTTTCAAGAGCAACAAATTATCGACGACGAAGTCCTCGCGAGTTTTGATTGTATACTGATATAATCGTGGCCTGTCGCACGCTTTTGTTGTATAGCTGGCGCTTCCCGATATCGATGCAACGCTCGCGTCCACAAGTGCAATAAGTGCTGTTATTATGACACACATACACAGAGAGCAATTGAAACACACTATCGGGCTGACCGATAACCAGCGCGCGTATGTGAGTCAGACCAGAATTCGCGGGAAAAATGTGTCGCCGAGTGGATGAAAAATAATGCAACGAGTCCACTGCAATGTTTCACAAGTGGGTGGTACATATATGCATTTTCATACGTACATTTTTACAGAAAAAAATCGACACACTTACCGTTAATTGACACCAGCGACAATGAAGCCCCGTGATACCGTTGTAGCTCTTGATCGTTTTCCTGCACTTGGAACACTTGCCGTGGCAGTTGCCCTCCACCCAGTGGTGGGCCATCGTCTGAGAGGTCTTCTTGCTCTTTACGTAGGTCGCGATGCAGGAGGCCGGCGCTCGCTGCACGCACCTCTCGTGTACCGTGTATTTGCAAACTGAACGTCGAGGAGAGAGAAATAACGTGTAATAATTGGTGATTGTTTGGTTTGGTTCGCAAGTATTATGAAATTGTGTACACTGAGAAAAAAATTGTGTAAAAATCACTCGAATTTTAATAAAAATTACTATAATGTCGGGTAATCCTATCACAAGATGATAAAAGCGAGATATTTACTAAAATTTGAATAATTTTTACATTAAAAGTATGAAAAAATACTAAAAAGTTGAATAAAAGATATTATACAAAAGTGGAAAAATTATTCGAATTTTAGTAAATATCTGACTTTTGTCATCTTGTGGTAGAATTACCCGACAGTATAGTAATTTTTAATTTTTATTAAAATTCGAGTAATGTTTACACAAATTTTTTCTCACATATAAACGAGAGCGTTAATTGAAGGAAAATGGTATTTTTATTTTTTCTTTCCGTATATTTGTTTGCTCGTTGGTTTTTGTTGTTGTTCGGTTTGGAAGAAGAGCGCGGAATTAAAGGAAAATATTGAATTTTTTTGCGACCACGCGTGCATCAAAAGTTTTTTTTTCTATTTTTTATTTTTTTTTTATTTTTGCCGATGTATACACTGGTATTGTTCGGGTTCGCTTTATTAGAGTTCGTTTTTTGCGCGTCGAAAAATATTTCGGCTGGCGTGAAAGATTTTTACTTTTATTTTGTTGTTTCACGTTCGTTCGAGTTTTCGTTAATGGAAAGTTCGGAAACCGAGGGGACGAGAGAAAGAAATTGTATAGGAGGCACCGGTGGGATTCTTGTAAAAAATGCCCGTAATAAGGCGGGATTCGCAGTTGAGTTATTTGCTCTTAAAGCTCGCGGCGGCTCATACAAGTAAACTCGGAGAAAAATAACTTCTTTAATATAAAAATCCTAGCGCATTTATATCACTCGACATTTATATACACTTCGCGTGGCAGTAGTATAAATTTTGTTAAAGTTCATTTTTTATACTCACAGACACAGCAGAGTCCCTTCTTGCCGAGTCCTACCAGCATGTTGAGGCAGAGATTGCAATAGGCTGGCTTGCTGAAGTGTTTCAGCCGCCAGAGATGATTGCCGTCCTCCTTCACGTTGGAGTCCAGCCCGAGGAGTACCAGCAGCGGAATCGTCGTCAGACCGCCGCGTTTCCACTCTTCCAATGATACCGTGCCGTCAGCGTCGTAGTCGATCTCGATCATCATGTCTTGTAGAATCTTTAATGAAGGTGTAATGGGTTTGGTTGAATTTAGAGGTAAATGTGATGGGTTTAGTAAGAGAAATTAAAAGTAAAAAAAGATTGGTTACTGTTACCAACTAATTGGTTAAAAAGTTCAATTTGTTCAGCGTTATTGATAATGTAAACTAATGAAATAGTAATTACAGTAATCAATTACTTGGTTGTGATAACCAATAATTAATCAAAGTAGCGCTATTTCTATTATTTTATCTTACTAATGCTGAACCCATGGGATACTTTTACCAATTAGTTAATAGCAACCGTATAATCATTATTTTCCCTGTACGATTAGGCATGCAATTATTATCAATATAATTTTGCAATATAACCTTTGATTTTAAAGGAAAATATATTTTTATTTTGTATTAAAAAATTGTGAATGTTTGAATTTTCGGAGTTAAAATTATTATAATACAAACACAATTACAAAATAATAATGTATTCATTAAACATTTCTAGTATACCAACACCGCACCCGTATCCCACCACTTCCCAAACAATTAACAATAGATAAGATACGCAAACCTCGCGAACACTCCCGGCAAAATTAAAAACCCCAATCACCATAAAATCATCCTCCCCTCCCTACCACGGTATCATTAAACATTACTACCAACCGGCCCGCGACCGTTCCGTCCATCCATCTTCCTTCGGTGTGGCCACTACACTACTGTATATATACACACGCGACCTATGCGGGTAATTAATCGTCGTTAGTCGAGGATCGCCGGTTCCACGTGACCTTTTCTCTTTCTCTCTGTGAGATAGAGAGGAAGATTTGCGACGCACGTAACAAGCTTCGGGGAATCGCGCGCTGGAAACTCGTCGGCACGCCGTCTCTTTTTTTTATCCTTCTCTTTCGCACGTGTCCGTTGAGTAATTGTTGCGCGCGACGTTATTGAATTAGTGGCGCGCACACGGAAATTTCCGGCTGGTTTTTCGGAGCTACGGATGCAGTTTGCGTGATTAATCTGTTGTTTTTTCCCGGCTGGCCCGGTTAAATGGTGGCCGAGGATTGAGAAATTTTATATAATTGTAGTGGTAGAGGTTTGTGGCATCAGGTGCAGAGTTTTCGTATTTGAGAGAAATTCGAGGATTCGTTTGTATTTTAAATGCTATTATTATTACAGTTGCAAGGTGTATGTTGGCGTTATATAACGGGCAAAATCTTTAAAAAAAACAAGTGACACATTTTTTATTTTCGTATAAAACTTCATCATATGACGGTCGGAATATTCCTCTAAAAAAAACTATCGCTTTTTTTAACGTAAAAGTCTATCTGATCTTAAGATAGTATATTCTACAGATAAGATCTTAAGTCTAAATGACGCGCAGTCTATCCTAAACTTGGCTCGACCCGAAAGTTCGTTCTGCATTAAATTGTAATTTCTCGTGAGAAGCTTCTTATAATTTTCTTCGAATTTTCCCAACCGCGCAAGCACAATTTTTCACCTCGGTGTAACAAAGAAAAAATCTAAAAATATATACGCGCTTCTTTCGTAAAACGTTCCGAAAAATTGAGCTCGCGAAGCTGCGCTGTGTGCCAAGCGCGCCGCTGCAGAATATACAATTTTTATTTTTTGCTCCCTCACTCGGAAATAAATTACCCGTTTAATACTCGTTCAGCACCTAACGCAAACAGATAAACAAACGAAGCACTCGAACTTTCGGGCCAATAAAAGGAGCCGAGAAAAATAAAAGCTCCCCGATTAATTAAAGTAGAGAGAGAGAGAGAGAAAGAGAGATCCACTCACCGGCTTAAGCTCCGAGACGTCCCATCCAAGGTACTCGGCGACGTTCATCATCTGGTTGACGATGCAATCCATCTCCTGTTTGTGCGCCGAGAGAGGAGAGATAAAAACACATGTGAGAGAGCGTTGAGCGATGGAAGTAATCGCGAGGCGGCGGGCGAATTGCGCGCTCGCGAGAGAGAGAGATGAAAGGAAAAAGTGAATGGGGGGCTTATACGCTCGTCTGGTCTATGTATATAGGTATGTAGTGGAAATGGGTGGGGAAATTGATATTAGACGGACGTGGGTGCAGGGAAAAGTTTGAAATTTTCGAAAAGCTGCGGATAATACAGATTAAAGTTTTACTTTGGAACTAATATGATAGATTTATATATCGGTGAAGTGAAATTTTTATACGATATATATCAATTCGACGATATAATTTACCTTATATAGATTTATTTCGATATACGATATATAATAACTCACAAAGGTGATGTTCGGTTCACTGGTCAGATGGGAAACAATTTTTCAGACAATATAACTTTTCGAACACTCCGAACAATTTTTTTTTTTTTTTTTTCAATATACTATACGCTCAACCACGTTCTTTTTCCCCTTTTTTTAACCTTTTCCTCGGCGCGACGCGACACTTTTTTTCCCTACCGTCGCTATATAGCGTTCGCGCGCATTTATCGTTGATTTTGCGGCCGCTTGGCGGGTGAAAAAAAGCGTAAATTATATAAAACGCAATCAGAGCGCGAGGACGCTTGCACGCGATAAACGCGTTATTGGAAAATGCCTCGATATATGTATTTTCCTGTCTCTCTCTCTCGTTGTCTCTTTTTTCATGAAGCTAGAGCACAGAGAGGGAGAGAGAGAGCGAGGCTGATATATAGATGAGCGCGAGGGATAAAGAGGCTTAAGGGCTTTCGAGAGGAAGAGAGCGAGGGCTGCGGGATCGAATGGATTTGCAAGTAATTATATAATACTGCGGCAGGTTTATCGGAATGAAAATTTCTTTAATTATCGTACGGATTTAATGAAATAATTAATTAAAGAATGCTTTAGCGAAGGGAGAGGAGACCAGGCAGGTCGTAAAATGGGAGAAAAGTCTTATTCTGCGTTTGAAATCGAATGATTTAATTAGCCAATATGTACAATTTGCATAATTATTGTGGCTTGACTTCCGATATTAACATGAGAAACGGTACATTTCTTTTTGCTATAATATTAATGCCAAAAAAATTTTCTCTCTCTCTGTCGCGTGCGGATCGCCTTCATCGCAGATATGAACAATTCTCTGGAGTTTCTACAAAAAAGTGGTTCCAAAAAATAAATAAAAAAAATTTTGAGGCATACTTCTGTCATAAGTTTTTTCTTGTTCTGTAGGTCATACAGTATATGAGAAAATTTTCGAACAGTCGAAAACTTATAACAGGAGTGTGGCTCAAAATTTTTTGTTATTTATTTTTTGGAACCACTTTTTTGTAGAAACTCCAGAGAATTGCTCATATATCCTCCTTATATACTTACGTTCGTGTCGAGGACTCCATTGCCATCCGTGTCGTAAAGCCGGAACATAACTGAAAGGGAATCAGACGCACACGGATTAACGCACGCGCAAACATGTATGTATGTCTACCTATATATATACGTATACGAGCGCGTGCAACAAGTCGCCAGCGCGTGCTTGCCAACAATGGGAGCGCGGAGTTCCATACGCGCCTAACGAGGACGCGGTAGGTTGCTGTTGTTTGTTGTATATGCGCGTGTGTACGTATATAGGAGAAAAATTGTAGATAAAAAAAGGTAAGTAAAAGTGCGTTATTTTAATATGCTTTCGAAGCGTAGACGGCGATCTGCCTGTATATTATAACGTTATAATAATGCATAGAGGAGTATGTGAAAATGTTTATTTTTAGATCGGAAAGTGCAACCGACTCTCTTTTCTAGTTATACCATGTGGTTCTAATTGAATTCGTGTTTCGGGGGGAATTAATGTAGCGCAATGAATCAGGCTAAAGTTAGAGCGCAATTATAATGCGCGCTTATAAAGGGTTTAATTTTAGTACGCTACTTTTGGCAATGATCTGTGTGTGCGTGTATGTTTGCTGTACACGCGGCGTACAGACCCGTGCAACTACCTAGACGTGAGAATTCAAGAATCCGTGAAAGAGGATACATGTGTTTGAATAAAGATGAAAATAGATTTTCTCCTTTTGACTTGATTTCAAACGCTTGTGTATATTTCGTAATAAGTCACTTTACTTTTAGCCGCGCATAGTTCTTCAAACATTAGATTCTGCTCGTATATATAGTCCCCTCGTATAGAGATGAAAAAACTTTTTAAAAAATTCATTCGTTTTAAGTAAAGAAGAAGTCGATTTTTATTTTCATAACTTTGGGGTTATTTTTTCAAAAGTGCGGAAGAACAAAGTTTCTTTGTTCCATGCGAAAGTGTATACATAACGAAGTAAAATCTTATATTCTTAGGTAGGAGGAATTATAATTCTACTACTTGCGAGTTTAATGCAATGAATTCTCAAGTCGCGGACTATAGTTTGTATACTTTTCAAAGTCAAAGTTTGAATAAATAATTGTCGTACTTCATTTACGCATCCTTCGGTCATCAATTTTGCACACAGCGACGCAGTGAATAATGTGTATTATTCCGGTTTGTTTATACATGCATTGAAGAAAGATGTTCATAGTGCATAAAATATTAACTTTTTTGTAAAACTTCTTAAATAAGTCTTAAAACTAATGCAATATTCAAACGACATTAAGACTTTCTATACTGATAAAATGAATGTTTTAAAAGTTACTAAGAATAACATTGTGTCAATATAAAAACAGATAAACGCAAGAGAAGCATTATGTAAAATCAAGTAAATTTTACCATCATAAAATTATCTTTATTCCGAAATTCATTCAAACAGCTAAGTTCCAACTCGCGTCGTCTTCACTCAAAGTATCTGTTTAACTCCGCGGACAATTACACCGCGATCACCCAGACTTCAAACACAAACACCCCCTCCATCACTTTCCCGTACAAAAAAAGCTCCCACTCTAGCGCTTTCATTCATCTCACACATATACCCTCACTCTTAACCTCCTAGAAGACGACACCTATATACACGCAGACACGTTCGCCGTGCGATGACGTGCGATACGGCGGAGGGGCGCTAAAAATAACGCGCCTAGTAGAGAGAGAGTACAGTGTATATAGAGCCAACGGTGGGGTTCGTCGAACTTACACTCCAATTTATCTTCGGGCCTGCCAGCCTCCAGCAGCGATAAATAACAGACGATGTCCTTGAGGCTGACTTTAACCGAGTGGACGTCTATCGTGCTCTGCTTCCTGACCAAGTGCCGCATCTCTGTAAGCACACACGCAATATCGATTGTCGCCGTTAGTGTATATGGCAAAGTATTAGCGGATAATTCGTTCGGGGAGGGGCTTTTTTCTTTTTTTTTTGCGCGGACGTGTACGTTAAGGGGCTGCAGTTGTGTGTGTATTTATTTTGGTGGATGGATTTGCATAGTGTATGTATAGCGTCGGGGATTATGTGTATTATTTGACGGATTTATTTTGTATCAGTTTAAAATTAGTTAATATGTGAGGAATTGTACAGATTATTATTGTTCATACTTAGAGGGTTCGAAAAATTTAAAAACAAAATTTGCAAGTCGCAGATCGTTAAAATCGGTTGGTTCTGTGCAAAGTAACCTGTGTTTCAAAATCGCGAAAAATGGCCAAAAATGGGCAATTTTTCCCGAATCCAGGTGATTTTTGAAATTTTTCGCGATTTTCAAAATATGCATGTAACTTTGCACAGAACCGACTGATTTTTACGATCTATATCTTGAATTAAAAATCATTTCTTCTACTCTAATGACCTATTTTGTGAAATATTTGTTGACATCTTCAAGAGTCTGCTCTTGGCTAATCTTTAATGACTACTTTTCATCCATTATTTTTCAATCTTAAATTTCCATAAGAAAAATTGATGTAGGATATAAACTGTGCCACAAGACCGTTTTCCTGTGTTCCAACATTTTTTCGTCTATTGTATGACAGTGGTTGTGTCTCCAATTTTTTTTTTTTTAAGTTTTAGAACCCTCTAAGTGTGAATAACCTGTAGAATACCTAATTGGCGTTAATTACAGTGTATTATGGTATACAAATTAAAATTTGAAGGCAAAATATATAGATTGCATTGTAAAAAACGTTAATTTTTGTGACGTAAGAAGGGGTGTTGAATAGTTTGAAAAATGGGGAACAAGAGGAAAAGACAAAAAAATATATTTGTATGATTAAACATTCATAAAAATACACATCACATAACATCATTTTAAAGCGTTACTTTGAAACACAAGGAACTCTCTATGACAGTTAAAACCCCGTACCCATCAATATCATTCACCGCGCACCAAATTTTTCCTCAAGTCAAAACAAATACCTACAAATAGATACACTCGTGGACCACCAACATGGCCTATTTCCTCTACATTCTATATAATTCACTCCCAAAACTCTCCCCTAATTCATCACGGGAATCAAAACGATTCAGCGCTGGACCGCACGCGCCAAGAAAAGAGACCGGAAAAATTTCTCTCCGTGTATATGTTTCACACACATATACACACACACACATGTATACCTCTCTTACACATACAGACAGCGAACCAGCCTCAACCAGTTCAATGCAGAACTCCAAACGCAATCGGATTTTTCAATAAATATTATAAATAACCGTCAAACGCGGCAGCGGCGCCGTTTTTTTAAACCCTATACCTATACAAGCCTCGTTCCAGATACCTATACGCGCGTGAAATTCTATTATAAATCACGTCGCGTGCTTTATCTACGACAAACATTTCCAGCCGTCTCGCCGAGATCTGTTGTTTTCGGTATATATTATACGGTATATAGATTTCGTCTCTTGCGACTCACGTGACGACGTCGGGCGTCGCGAAAATAGACGGCGGCGGGGGTCGCGTGCATACGATGCAAGTATAGATGCGCAATTTGTAATAGTGATGCGTGAGTGTATATGTGTGAATATGGGCGACGACGACGCGATTTGGCGGCGGCGATCGAGATCGGCGCGTGATTAGTCACTTGATGGGAGGCCGATGGTATGCCAGAGACGCTGCCGTCAGGAGTATATAATAAGGAAGCGATTTGTGGGTTAGAATTGGTATATCGCATGATAAAAATGCTTCGGCGCTGAAATTTATGTAAGAATTGGTGTCAACAGAAGCTGCTGTAAATACTGTCACAGTGGGTTATAAACTTTTGCTAAAGTATACTCTTTTTGTTCGGATGTAATATTAGGAGTATACTATATTTAACAAGGCGACAACATTAGACAAAATATCATGAAAATTTATCGTATACAATAAAAACTTTATTTTCGAGATCGTTATTATGGACGATACGCGAGTTATAAACATATATTATATATACAGCGCGCGTATAGGTATAATATGGGAAGGAATGATACCCAATTTAGACGAGATTTATCGACACTCACGCTTAATAGTTCTTTTAGTCGCATATTTATTTTTAGTAAATCGCGAGAGACACGAGACATGAGCTGATTTTATTTCGGTTTAAATTCGTCGGGCGCGGACTGTTGTAACAGCGCGACTTGTCTCGTATTATGGCGTGACTAATCGCGACTTTCTTTCTCAATAATCCGTTACACATTTCGGAGCAACGTCTTGTTAGATCATATAGCAGTAGTTCCCGTAAAAATCAAAGGTCTCCACAACGTCGAACAATATTACCCTGATGTACACTCTCGAAACAAATATATAATTATCTAATAATCCAACCCCCCGAACGAAGAAAAAACCTTACCCCGCTTAAAAATACATTGAATCCATATTATACCAAAACTCCACTAACACACCACTGGCGCCAGGTATAGAAAACCCCTCACCAAAACAACACCCCACACACACTATATACTTAATATAAAATATACCAGAGAGGAACAGGATCCGCTCGATGATCGGCGCGTACACGACCGTCTTGAACTCCACGTCGTCGTCGCGGTTGCGCGATACCAGCTCGCACATCGGGCCAGCAGCTTATGTAAGTGAGACAGCGACGAATACGACGACGACAACGGCGGTGGCGGCATGAGAGAAGACCCGCACGCGACGACGGCTCGCTTGGCACTAACTCGCGTACGCGCGACGACGGAGCCAACGGTTGTCTCTCGCCCGTGTAACGTACATATATATACATTATATGAGCGATGAATTTCGCCGACGCGCGGTGGCTGTGCGTTAGGTATAGATTCATGGTGTATATGTGAATAAATATATAGTAATGATATAATATGTTATATTTACATGTGAGTCAATATCGAGAGGCCGGTTATTAGATTCCGATCATCGAGGCGAATCAGAATTATATTTTTAATTTTTTCATCATTTTTCATGAAGCACGTCGGATTGTTACGCGGCGGGTCAGCGATGTGGATTTTGCGGCGTAAGGGCGACGTGCCAAAATCGAATGGTCTGGGTCCTCTCGAGAGTGCATTGCGGCGGTAGCGACGGTGGTATGTTGTTGCATTGATTGCGGACGATAAGCGCTTATCTGAAGTGACTACTTAATTAAAGAGCTTGAGACGTGTGTGTATACTATTGATAAAGGTGATGTGGATGTCTGATATAAAGTAGATGTAATTGGCCGACCGGTAGATAACGTTATTTTGATAAAGAAAATTGGTGATGTTTATTTTATGTGGAGTACGTTTCACTATATCGTTTTATAATGTTTATTTTTTTAGTTTTTTTGGTTTAGTCTGTTTTAAAATTTAGGTGGATACAGTGATTATTGCCAAGAACCCATTAGGTATTAGTAGAAAGATACTTTTGAAAAATTATATTATATATAATAGATTCAAAATGGGAAATGCCTGGAAAATAAAACTGATGTTAGTTTTGAACATCTAAACATGTTATTGAGAATTTCTTGTTGGTGATTTACAAATGAATAAGTTACTTCCTTTGTTTTTAAAATAATTCTGTTATCATCATGATTATTGAATTTGTTGTCAATAATTTTCTGCCCAAAGTAACGATAAATCAATTGATTTTGAAAAATTTTCTGAGAACTATTTTATCGATTTCTATTTTAAATATATCAGTGGTTCCAAAATGGACATAATTTAAGATAGTAAATAGTCAATACTCCTATTTGAATTTTTCAATTCAATCAATCAAATATAGTTTTCTTTCTGGTTTTTTAAACCGTAAGGCATATAACTATAAATCAAGAGGAAAAATATGATATAATTTTCAAAATGACAAGTGGTATTTAAATTTCAGAGACACAGCAACATAAAGAAAAACTCCATGTTATTCGTATATCTATATACATATTCACACCATGTAAGTGCTATTAATTATTTCGAAAATGGTATGGACATCTTTTTAATTTCTTACACCGTCATTATTTATTATTTTTGAAGTAGTGTATAGAGACTCATGAAGGGTTTCCATGATAAATAATATTTTTAGATCACAATTTTTGCGATATTGATTAAATGGAGCCGGAAAACGTCCTTAAGTGAGTATCTTAAATATTATATTCTATATAACAAGCCGTTTCTCATCAATATCATATATTATGCAGGTATACCAGATTCCCAAACCCGGCATTATAAATTATTACTCTATTCCTCATTACATTTTACCGTTATACCGCCTACATTAAAATTTTAGTACACCGGACATCCTCATTCTTCGCCCGATCAAACCCACCCATGCAGTCTCACACCTCAGAACTTCTATATCTACAATACCTACACATTTCAACTCTCCCTCCTGCTCCACTACACCCTTCCGGCACTCTTCTCCCGAAAAATCCTCCTTCGGCACACAACACAACTGACACAAGTATACAATCCACTTGCACTCGTCGCGGGTTCACGCAGTGTCCTATGATGACACTTGTTGCTGCGCGCGTAGCGGCCACGTAGCGGCTACTGAGCGGCGCGCCGGCCGTGCCGCCAGTATATACCCACCGCTCGTAGTGCACGCACATACGTACATACATACATACGTCGTCGACGACGACTCGGATGTGCGGCGAGATGGCAGTGACGCAACGAGGGAGTCTATTTTTGAGGGGGACGTGCCGTCTAGCGGCAACGAGGAACACGTGTGCGCTGTCGCGCGAGCGAGCGCGAGAATAAGTGATGGGATTAAGGTTGGGGCACATGCGGTTTTTGAGGGGATTTTGTGATGGATGTATAAGTGAGGAAGTTGAGGAAAGGTGGACAGGTGAGTATGATGAATTACTCAATGGGGTGGTCGTATGTGGCTGGCAAATAAGGGCTGGTGTGTTTGTTGTTTGCATATTTGTCCTCGATTAGCTCATGTTGGTTCGGCTGTCAGGGGTTTAGTTGCGTTTCTTTTTCTTTGGTAACATAATTTTATTGGTAAGGTTCTGTGGCTTATTGTAAATATTGTCAATGGAATTAGGGAACAAAAGTTAAAGTTATCGTTTTTCAAATGAAAAATTGCAATGGTAATTATGAATACATATGAAAAAGAGCTCAATTCTTACATATTAGGGTAAATAAAAATATGTACCGAGAAGTATGGTAAGAAAATATTTATCATTACATAAATGATATTTTTAATAACTGCAGAAAGCACTGAATAATAAATTACTTCATTAAAAAAATATTGAAGATACTTTATCAACCAGATAACCGATGTTCCAAGTACACTTCAAGAGAGAACAAAAAATTTCATATTTTAAAATTTCAAAATACAAGCATGAAAAATGCTGCTTGCTCGTGGTCCGGCCACCTCGACGGTAATAAGAGAATTTTTACGATTTACGCCTGGGCAGCTCTTTCTCCAACCCAGGGAATGAGACGTTTTTTTCTTTCCTCAAGAACACAGCGAAACATTGTCATTCATTTGAAGTGAGCAGCAGCCTTGACTATTTTAACGACATTTTCTCTTGACATTTCGCTCAAACGCGAGAAATTACTTAAAAAATAAAAGAAAATAATAGAATACATGACGAGAGAGGAAGAGAGAGAGGTCGAAGGAGCTTTGAACCTTATGATTTTTCAAGCGGCTAGTCAAGGATACCTACAAATACACGCAATTCGTCTCAAGGAAAGAATACGTACACATTTTAGCGTGCGGCTAGGGATGTAACCGAGTAGTTCGAAATTTTTTTGTCTTCTTTTTTGCATTAAAAAATACATGGAAATGAAAAAAAAATTCTTAAGCACATAAAATTGCAATGTTTGAACATATGTAAAGCTAATATAACACTTTTCATTTCATTTTAAAGTTTTAACAATAACTTTTGACTTATGCATTTTAAGAGTTTTTTTTTTCGAGTAAAAACTCGAAAAAAAGTTCGACTTTGAGTGCATGAACTTCATTGTTTGTATGAAGTACATAAATGTTTTAACAGCCTTAAAACCTTATTAGTTTACTAAATTAATGTACCGGTTATAAAACGTGGGTGATTTCAATACAAAATTTTATTATTTATATAATTTTATTCAAGTTTTATAAAAAAATAGGCAGAAATCTTCGAACTACTCGAACCACCCCTACGTGCGGCTGGAAAATAATTATATTTTTAAAATAAAACATCAGCGCTAATTATATATCGCTCTCTTCTTTCTCGGCAGAGTAAAAGCTTTCGACTTCCTCCTATATACGCAAAACTGACACCTGTTCCTACTATGCGACTACCTTACTTCATGCGCTCATAATTATATATAAACCCCAGTGTTGTGACTCCTCGATGCGACATCAGCAGACAAAAAAAAATATCAATAACTGTCTCACCCTGTTATTTTTATCCACGCCCGCGCCCACAATAAATTTCATAACCACCGCGCGGCCGCTGCATATATCCATACATATACATCCCCTCTCACAAACCTGCACTGCCGGCCAAAATTAAACAACAATACGAGATGAGCAGTACAAACAGTGGCTCGCGCATTGTACGCGCCTCGCGTGTCTAAAAATAGTGTCCGCCATCCTTTACGACGCTCGCAACTCTCTGCGCTCTCGCGGATGTGAACGAACGCTCGCGCAGGATGCATCAAGCGCGCTTTTTTTATACGATGCGATATTCTGTCGCGCCCGTGTGTGGAAGGGCTAAATATAGTTGGGTGCCATGCCGCAGGGTTCGCATAGGTTTTTTTTTTTCTTTTATTTGGTGAAGTGTGCGGGTGACTCTTTTTGCGCGGGAAGGGATCGCAGCGCGAAAGGAAGTTATTTTGGGAAAGATTATTTTAGTCATTGTTTTGTTCTTTAATGCCGCAGCTTGATGTATCAGAATAAATGTGATAATAAACCGAGTGATTATTGTTATTCGTTGTATCTTTGTAAACCCTTTTTATATATATCTGCATCGTACTATTGACCGTTTTCGTTGCATTTATTAAAGAAACCATCAGTTTTCTGTACCCTATACACGTCGTTTTACGCAAATTATTCTGTTCACCATCCATCACATATACCATAAATCTCCATCGTGAAAAAAAGAAAAACAGTTCTGTATACATACACGAGAAGCGGCAGTTCGAGAAAGTATTCTCCTCTCCACCAAAAAATCCCAACTGTTTCACGACCCTTCTCCCCCTCCTCGCCCTTTTTTCTTGCATAAAACCACTTGTTGATATCCTACCTTCCCCCTCCACACTTTTCTCGAAATCCACACGCGCGCTTATACGACTTTTTCCATATCACGCTTATACGTTTATGATGCACACACAGGCGCACCGGCGTGCGACGACAGGCCTCAGACTCAACCATCATATCCGCACCGCTAAATCCGGCGGCTCACCCGGAAAGACAACTCTCTGCGCGTTAACGCGCCACGAATAAACGAGCGGTATTTACGGAAGCGCTAATCGATCTGCGCGGAGAGTTGGCAGCCGTCGTCGACTTGGTCTCTTGAGCGCGAGCGAGTATTTTCCGATCGCCGTGGATAGATTAGTTCTTTATTCGAGAGATAAGCTACTAACTGCGCTGTTTGCGCTAGAGAGAGGGAGAGCTGTAGAGGAGAGGGATTATGGGGGGTAGGGGTACGAAAGTTTGCGCTTTGATTTGGGTAAATTTAGCCGGAAGTTTCGCACGGTAGTCCCCTTGGTTTACTCGCGCTCGGTCGAGCACGGAACGCGTGGGAGAGAGAACTATTTCAGGCGGCAGGATAGACTCTCATCGTCAAGGTTGATACTGCGTGTGTTAACCTTTTTTTTCTACTTCTTCTCAGAGCTTCTTGCAGCGCTGAAATAGAATAGATGATGGGGTATATAGCGTTGAAGTTGAAGCTATTCTCGTCGTGTGTATAAAATTAACTGTCGTTATTGCTAGCGTTATATATACCAAGAAAGTTAAAAAAATGAATGGGCAAAAGCTATGTATAAGGTTATAACTAACCAATAATGTCGTAAACGGAAGGACCGATATTGTACCCCCGAAGTTCATTCCCTATTACAGCTCTACACACACACATCAGTGGAAGCGTGACACGCCATACTGTTTCGGGCTCAGCGCTGCGATCGATTGAAGAGGGAGGAGGATTTCGGCGCCGTAAGGCGATCGCCGCAGATGAGGATCGGGATGGGGTTTAGAGCGTTTTGGATATTCGGGGGATTATATTCGGTACGCGTGATAGATGGCTGGCGATCGACGATAGAGAGAATTTCGAAGTCTCTGCTTGAGGTTTGGTGGTAGTATAAGGTTGACGAGAGCCGGATTAACATTGATAACTATAAGTTATCGTTCAATCAACTACTTCAGACAATCTCCTAATCTATAATTAACCTTACAAGAACCCTTTCCACGTGTCCATCACTCGTTCCCTACCATCCGCCTCATTAAAAATAAAAACGCACCCTCTCTCAGCGTGAAAAATAAAAAGCAAAGTTCAAGGAAGCACAGACACCGAGATGTACCTAAAAAAAGCTCTCTTTTTTCTCTCTTTGGGGGTGTAAATATATAGCTCCCTTTCGCGCGCACAGCTATATCCGTCCTCGCACGCGTGAGCAACGGAGCTCGGCGCGCCTTAACCCTACCCTTTGTTTGCCCGATCGACTGTGTGCGCAGCCATGGAGCCGAGGATCCTGTGTCGAGGGAGCGAGGGAAAGGGTTTCAGCGTGTAATTCAATAAGACGTTTTACGGGATTTGGGACTGTTTGACGTTTGGGTAAGCGCTAAATTGACTATATATAGTCTCTTTGGGTATATATAGATATAGTGACGTTGTTGTGTATGTGCAGTTTTTGGATGGAAGGTCCGATGGGAGTTATATATTTTGTTGTAACGAGTATCGTTGCGAAGTTTCTCGTAAAGTTTTATAATTGCTCGGTGATAGTAGTTGTGAAGTATTTTGCAAACTCTCGCCGTGGTGGCTGCTGCTTCTTGGTTCATAATTAACTTGGTATTACATGTTTAACAAGTTTGTAACCTGTACTACCGCGTGAAGTAATTACTCTGCGGTCTTGATTTTTATTCTCTTAAAACACCGAAAATCATTGATTCGATCTGAAATCATCCGGCCAAATAATATCTCTGTCATTTTATGACCACCTAAAAATCAGCTATCCTGTCAGCTAATAACTCTAACTCTACATTCATTACCCCCATCAACCTCTAAAGACCCGTTAATTCAATTCCAATCATTCCCAACTCCCTTCTTCCAACAATTTTTTCATCCATCTATACGAGAAAAAAAAACGCAACCTCCGCACCATCACCACTGTATATATACCTCATTCCTCTGTCAGAAGAGCAGCGGATGATTCCACGAACCTCGCCTCTCGCCGTTCCTAATCGCATTGCCATTATACTCTCCCTTCGAGAGTTCGTATTTTTTCCCTTCGCTGAGGAGGGCTTCGATCTTTCGCCACGGACCTTTTTTTTTTCTTCCTGTCTCGCGGTCGAGGAGAGAGGGAGAGGCGAGAGGAGGAGCTCGAGGAAAATCCTCTTGATTATTTCCGAAAGATTCGCGCGCGAAGTTCGGCTTTTTTTTGCCGGCAGCTTTATTTCGCCATCGATCACGAAAAGAGCGAGTATATTTGTGCAAGAGGTGTATATAGGATAGCCGCGTGGATTGAAAATCATGGATTGATCGATTTGATTTGCTATATATATATTTTATAATATTATAGGAAGAGATGTTTGTTTATATTTCAGTTATATAAATTGCTTTTTAGTGACAAATGTAATATCGAAGTAGAAAGTAGTTTAAAAATTTATATTTTTAACCAAACCTCATCTTTATCGATATCGTGCAAAATTAAAATATAAGCATAACCGTTAAACAAACTGTTTCCAACCAATATACCGAAAGCCCATCTTCCGCTCTTCAGCGAGAACTTTCTTGGAAAACAATACTTACTCGAGCCTCTGGGAGAAGTTCGCCTGCGCTACGTGAAAGTTTCGCCGAGGCGCATACACGTAAAGCGTCGTTTCCACAAGGAGATATGTATATAGTTATATATACGGTTGGTCGCGCAAATCGAATAACGTCACTTGCTGCTCGATAGTCCGGCAGAATGATTTCGGCCCGTTAGAGTCGGGTATTATCCGCGCCATCCCCCGTTGCACATGCACCGAGATGCCTTGGGATTGACGGTATAGCTTTCAGTTTAATTTATGAAAGAGAATGTATAACATTTCTTTTTAAAGATGTTATATTGTTATGTGTATATCTCTTCCTATATCTTCTAATCTCATAAAAACTGTCTGAAGCTCTTTCATCTCGCCTACCAAACGGACCTTGCTTTTCTAATATAAATTAATGCATTTAGCATCCGAAGCTTGCCTACTCAACAAAGTTTAAAACGTTAACCAACCGACCCTCAGAGTCCCTTCACCCCGAGTTTATCAATTCTCCCTCTATCACCAGCATCCCCACAAACTCACTAAAAAATACTCACACACACACATGCTACTTTAAAGCTCTTATCATGCCTAACTCACCCTCCAATTTCCCGTTGTTGACGAGCAGCGAATTGTTGGACTTGCGCGACGAGTTGCGCGACATCTGGCTATGACTGGGACTGCTGTCGGTGCTCTTCTTCTCGAGGACGTCGTGGCAGCTGTACGACGTGTGCGTCACTACGAGCATCGGGTGGACACTTCCTGCAATGCAACGATCTGTTACAAACACACATTGACGCCCTGCAGCCTTCCTTCGAGCTTCCCCCCTTCTCACATATATAGAACCTGTCTCGCGTTCGTCGATATTGTCATGCGCGCGGAGCTAGCGGTGATAGTACACACATATAGGTGAATAGTGGGTACGCACTACGGGATATAAGAGCGCAGCGACGTGGGAGTTTCTTTTCGAAGGTGTGGTATACTTGATGGTGGTTGATTTTAGTAAATTTTTGTAAATGCTTCGAGCCAAATTTATATAGCAGCTGATTTTAAATGTACTTTAACTGTTAAATCTTCAAGAAGGTACAACATTTGTTAATCATGTCTTTGCTCAAGATGTAAATTTCCCAAGATATTCTGCGTATATATACAAAAACCATTGAAACTTTTATCAACATTTTTTCCCCATATTTTTCTCAACCCAACCGCGGCCTAAACGCAACCAAATTCTCTTTTTCACTCCCCACAACTGCAACCCACAAAACACCCGACGTCGTTGGCTCATTCGACCAAACTGGATAGATGACAAGGAATACCGGTACGCATGCGGCCTCCGGACGCTTCGCTGTCGGTGCGATGATGACCGAGGGCCTGTAGCTTCTCCGTGAGCCCGTGGATCTTGTCGGCTAAGGAGCTGCTGTGCGGGGCGTCGTGAAAAGCGCTGGTGGATGTGCCAGCCGCCGTCGTCGTTGAACCCATCCCCGTGCTGTTCACGTTGCTACTCGAGGTCGTGTGCGAGGTGATCGCAGCGCAGGCCGTCGTCGACGACAGCACGGCCATCTCCTGCGAGGGTGGAAGGTACATTCGTGCGTTTTTAGTATTGAGAGATATGTAAGGATTGGCACAGAGGATAGTGATTTAGAAATAATGGTTACAACTATTGTGTCTAATTCGAATAGCCACTGTTATATTGTGTAGAACTGGATATATTTTTTATTTTATGAACGGCATATCGTGAATTTTTTTAAATTGAAATTACGTTTTTATGTTTACTTGTTGAAAAATAAAGGTGCTTAAGCATATTTTATAAAAAGAAAGTCTCTGGATTAATTTTAATGAATTTATAAGAAATAATTTTATAAAATTTATGTTTCGTATAACTTTACTATATACGTGAATAATCGATTAATTTTGATTATTTTCATTGTTTCCTAAATACAATTCATGATTTTTAACTGCTATCGAATTACGTTCGCTAATTATTTAATTAAATATAATTCCTGCAATGAACACAAGTTTATATGCGAAGTAGGAAATTACACCTCTTTTGATTCTAGGAACAATGAAGATTGAATATTCCATGCATTCTCTATTACAATATTCTCAGAAACTCCATCCACAGGAAAGGAATCTAAAAGAGGTTCTATTCTATACCAGCTACACTATAGTTAAAATGAGTACACTTCTCAATTCTCGTTTAATTACGAGGTATATATACTTCATTAAACAGGTTGCATAAATAAAGTTTTGCAAAATAACAATTATACATTCAAATTTAATCCAAATTATCAATAAAAAGTCCCACCAAGAAGCTGATTGGATTTAATAACGTCAATTACTGAAATGTTATGAGGTAAGAGCGAAAAAGTATGATTTCCCATATTATGAGCCCGTGTAAAACCGCAAAAAATGAAAACATGATGATTAATTTTTCGCTTCACAGCCAGTGAGCTTTCTAAAATTTTATCTGAAGCTGTTTTATACGCTAATAATTTAGCATGTATAGTTTTATCAAATTCTTAGTACTGAGAAAAAAATGTTTTGGATAAATTACTACACTTTCTGATAAAGCTACCGTAGACTGTAAAAACCCCAAAAATTACCATACTTTACAATAAGTTTTATAATACTTATAGTAAATTTTCCTACATTTATAGCAAAATTGGTCATAAAGTATGGTAATCTTTTTGGTTTTTTACAGTATGTAGTGGTGTCCAGGATTTTAGTATCCAAAGTGCCCGCCAGATGGCAAGCGCCAAGCGCGCTACCTTCAATGAAAAACATCACCTGCCTGCGCCACGCACTCGCGCTTCTCGCCAAACGCTATTTGGCCGTGCTTACACTTACCCTTTGCTTGCTTTTTGTTCAATTGCTATTTACATTGCTTTGTTAGTAATGCCAGTTCTCGTATTATCGTTATATTATTTTGCTTGCTTACTAAAAACTCATACTGCTTTTGCCAATAATTCGAGAAGCTCTCGTATTATTTGGAGCAAGTCTTAATTTTCTATTTCATTTCTTCTCGCTGACAAACCCTAACAATATAAACTCTCGTATACGTTCATTCGTATACAGGTTGCAAAAATAAAGTAAGGCTTTATCAAACAGTATAAGAATTTTTGAAAAATAATTAATAATACTAAACTTCTTTCTCAGTAGATAGAGCCTTCACAATAAATTCAGCGAGTAATGCTTCATCAGCGAAGCCCCCTTAAAGCTACAATGTAAAAATTCTAAGCTGCTGCAGCCTCGCGCCATTTTTTCCCCTACCTCGTGCACGTCATAACCGCGCATTATATCCCCTACCCCACGTAGGTACACGCGCGCATGCACATAATTCTCGCACGTAATCCGAAAATTTAATTTTCCGAACACAGCCGTCCGGTCGTAGCCACAGGATTAATGGCCGGGAAAATCTGGCTACCCTGCGCATTATCTAAAAAACCGAAGTCTCCGTGCGCTGGCACAAAGAAGTTCGCGCGCGCGTAAAAAGAAGTCTCCCCATTGTACGCGCGGGAACTTTTTAATTCGAGAAAAAAAAGAGAGAAGAGATAGAGAGTGAGGGCAAAGAAGGTTCTGCCACCGTTCCTTTGAAACTGAGGTAAAGAGAGAGAGAGAGAGAGAGAGAGAGAGAGAGGAGCAGGGGAAGTAAAGGGTAAAAGGGTGGCTTGATGTGGTTTGTCGTCTGTCGCCCGTCGCCGCACGATCAAGCTAAAAGTTAATGCTGCTTTTAATTAATTAGCAGTGTGGCAAGGATATTGCGAGAGTGATTTGTTTGGAGGGCGATAATAAAGTGGTAAACATTAGCGATGATTTATAAGACAGGGATGTAAGTGAAAAGCTTTGTTTAATTTTTGAATAGAACAAAAATGTTTGATATATTTTCAAGAAAAACAGATGATGAACCAAAGCTTTTGCAAAAAAAAGAACGGAAGAAGTACCTAATTAGTTTATAAAAAAGTTCATTAGTGCAATTTTTCGAATGACGTATATCCTTTGCTATAAAAGCGGAAATGCTTGAAAAATTCAGTGGAATATTTTATCACGCACTCAGATATAAAAGTATAAAAGTTTAATAAAAAGTTATAAAGTATGTTGAAAGAGAGAAATCCCTGGCACGTTTTACTTGTAAATATTACACAGCGAACATTTCTTCTTCACGCCCTCACATTTTAAAATAAGTAGTACATGTTCTAAAAATATATATAGTTATTTGCCGTTCACCGTAAGTTTTACTCGCTTATAATCCTTTTCGCACATTATTCCTACTTACACATTATAAAAACAATACGTAAGTCAATATTCGCAAGCATCCCCATAAGTTTGACCAGAGCTGAGGCGCTTTAATCGCCCAGCGTACTTAAAACCGTTCAAACATTCATCGCACACAATGAAAAAAGAAAAACTATCCTATATAAAAAAAAACCCACAAACTCTAAGCTCATTAAAAATTGTCCAGGCTGTGAAAGCTTTTTCCCCGCGGCTGTAAAGAATAAGAAAAAATATTCTGCGCCCGCATCTCTTACCTTGAAAGCCTTGCCGTCGGGGCCGCGCGTTCCTCGCTTGACGAACGAGAGGAAGAGGTGGCGGCAGAGTTCGTCCGGCGTCGAGACCTCGAGGTAGGTGTCCAGAAACTTTCGGAAGCCATCGTAATCGATATCCTGGAAGAAGAAGATAGGCTTTAGTATAGGTAAAAGTTCGTCGGATTCGATTATGAAGGCCTTTCGTCGCTCTCTTTCTTTCTCCTATCAACCTCTATACAAGTAAAGAAAAAAAAGAAAAAATTATTTATAAATTATATATAAACTACTACATATAAAAAAAATGGAGTGATATAGTCTATACATTATTTATAATAACGGCTTTTGTATATTTTTTTTATATAATTTTTATATAGGCAGGTAAGGAAAAACTTATAACAGAAGTGTGCCTCAAAATTTTTTTTATTTTTTTTTGGAACCACTTTTTTGTAGAAACTCCAGAGAATTG
>UXGD01001682.1:0-32193 GCA_900474315.1 Torymus auratus
AAAAGAACGCAGATGTTGCATGTGAATTTCTGTATCGCGAGAGATGATTAGGAAAAGCTGCCGATCAGGGAAAATGACAAACCAGAAATTTCTCGATCGATGGTAACAAAAGCTGATAAACAATCGGCGAATCAAATCTCGCGATACACGCGATAAGCTGATTGCTCAAGCACTTTTCCCACTTTGTTTTTTAATCCAGTCGAGTGCTTAACCTTTAGCAAGGCGTGTGCAATGAAACTTACGGGCTCGCATGATCGAGTATCAGATTTGTAATCAACTGAATATATATACGTTATGCTCCTACATTTTCAATTGTTTTCTGCTCGGAACAAGATTATGTTTTCTACATGTAAACGTTGATTGATTTTATACATAAATATATAGTACAACCATCTGACTTTTCCTCGAAATATTCGTCTTAGGAAGAAAAAAATAATATTTTACGAGTACAATAATTGTCTTTGGTGAAAAACACCAAAGTTATTTATGTTTCTAACGTATTCACGAACTCTTGCGTAACATTATCAGCTAAAAACTCTCGTAACCGTACACAGATAACGTTTCTTTAAATAACAACTGAAATTCTTTAACCTGAAACGTATAATTTTTGCTCATTATCCACCTGAGTACCATATTCATCTTAATTAAGAAGTGTTAGAGTAGAAAAAAGAGCTATTTCAGGTTCCGAGTTCAGTCGTTTCTTATTCAAATTTAACCATCCGGTTTTAAAAGGAAATTTATCAACTTATAAACGTGACGACGTTAGACAGTTCAATATCTTCACTTTGGAATATAAAATTAATTCAACCAGCTTGAACTCAACTCCATTAGTAAGATGAAAATAAAAAACGTTTGTTTCTCCGAAAATACACTGCAGCAGCCGGAAAATTTTCCATGGCTTACACTTTCTTCACACGCGCATCGCACAAAACACAAACATCAGCGCACATACACATCACGCAGTGCAGTTTTACGATCACCCCCTACAGCCCGTTCGGCATCACAGAGCGATCCGGATGAAAAGCTGCTGCTGATCGTCCCCTGTAACACAGACGTGCCGGACGCGCATCCGGGGGGTCGTCGTCGTCGTAGTCGCGTACAACGCAATTAAAACCGGATAAAAAGTTGGCCTTGACTCGCCCGCACGACTCGATTCGACGACGCGGCGGGGATAAGCCGCCGCGAGATAAATAACGGTATACTTTACGTGTCTGTGTGTGTGAGAGAGAGTTGTATACCACCGGGAACAAATAAACTGGGCGCGGATATTCGGGCGCCTACTGCTCTTTCGTCGTGGCGCCTCGCGTCTTGATTCGATCGCCGAGCGCGTGCGTAAATATCAAGATGGTTTGTCGCTCGTTGTTGACGTTTTGTGTTGGCCCGGCGAACATATATATCCACGGAGCTAGAGAAAGAGAGAGATAAAATCGCCGGGGTATATATAAAAGCGCTCGAGAGAGCTGCAAAGGGCGGCGAGAATGATTTTTCGGGTAAATATTTGCTCGTTTATGACGTTGTACAGGAGTAGCTCGTGAGGAAGATCTGCTTCGCTTCTATGTGGCAATGATGGTTTTTTGTAAAAGGAAAATATATATAACAAAAAAATACTAATAATAATAATCGTTGGAAATATACCTAAGAAGAACGCAAGAGTTCAGTTAAGTTTGTTTGAAAAAATGTTTTTAGCGTTCAAAATGCCTCTTTAAAATATCGTGTGTTTGTCCGCGTGCCAATGTATACACCGAAGTAGATAATAGTTCGACCTGGTCGCAGACGCAATTAGCCCGTCCTTTCAACGAACCGCAGTGTGCCTTTGGTGTTCTCCGAAACGACGAATTGCGCAATTTTTTTTTAATTGTAACAATGCAATTGGCCGGTATTTATTGTTAATAAAAGTTGATGGCTACAACGTCGGTTTTCGAATGAAAAGGGCATAGACTACCCACGCAAACGAAACTTTTGAACGCAAATCCAATTGGTTCGTGCTGGGCAAATAAAATTTTTACTATTTCCTATATTCGTGAGATGTTTCATCTGTCAAAGCCAACGATGCCATCGTGATGCGTTTTTCGTTCCGTTTTTAGAAGTACAACTCGTTTGCGTGTAGGTTTATTGCCACTGGCGCAGAAGCATAACAACGACTTCCTCATTGGTTTCTGCTCTGAATTGCGTATATATTGTGCGTCAAACCAATTTTCTTTGCTACTTCTAGTTACACGGTATTGCAGGTAGTATTTACTCGTTATCGGCCATCACCGTTGGTAGTAAAATATATGGACGCGAACAATAAATTAAACGATCCACAAAAGATCGTGTATAGCGCGGCTGTAAATTTATTAGCGCCGTAGTAAAAAAGATCCTCGTATCCATTATGATGAATCCGCGAAATTCTACAGTGAATTCGACACGCGCGAATAAAATTTATGGCCGAGAAAACGATGCGTTCCTGCGTTCACGGCCAGAGGCGCGCGCGCTCACGCGTTATCCAATGTCCTGTTTACGCGCGAACTTGATTTCTTATCCCGCCGCGCGTTGAAATTGCACAGAAAAGTCAAAGTGCCATAACGAAATTATTATCGCTTGCATTCCAGTGCTGAACATCTGTCGTGATTTCTGTGTTTTTCAAAATATACATGAAACAAATCATCGCTTGATATAATTGTACACCGGATCTCGTGGACATTGAACAACCACCTTACATGAATTTAAAAAGAAATCCAATTCAACCTACACGAATCAATGACTGATAGACCCTCGTCGTATATAGCAGCGATTCATCCGCGTAAATCTGTGGCGAAACAGAAGGGGAAACGGCGTGTATAATTTTCTCTCCCTCCTTCGTGCATACGTTATTATCTCTTTTCGCCGCCCGCGCGCTGGCTAAATATAGCCGGAGCGCGCCTGCAACGCTGAGAAAACCGTTTGATCGGCATCATTGTTCGAACGTTGCTTCGCAATTGTTTGAATGTTCAGACTCCAGACTATACGATTCAGGGAAATTGAAAGAATATATATATATATATATATATTTTTTTTTTCATTTGAGAAACAGGTTTTCATGTTTCGTGACAGCAATATGCCTTTGGATGCGTATGACCTGAATTATTTTATATTGATAAAACGTATATGAAACAGTTTTTAAAGTGTCAAAAAAGTACAAATTTTAAAAGGTATATGGTAGAAATATACCGATACAAATTTAATGCAATTTCAATTTCAAATAAAAACGGAAAATTCGATAAAATAAAAGAAGGAGTCTATCGCATGCGCGATATCACAACACCGTCATATCCAACCATGAATATAAATAATATATGCTTCAAAGTCGCGCGTCGTGTGCGTCAGAAATCGACAAAACCAATGGAAGTCGCACGACCGTAACCGTAACGCGGTATATCGTCTCGCTGCAGCCGTACTAATGACACATACCTCGATGTTCGGGCACGTTACATATATATAATACGTGACGCTGCTCTGTTCGCACGTGTACGCACCTCCAACGCGCATGAGTTATATACTTACCCAAGCTGTAGAGAGAGCAGCGGACGTCTCGACTCTCAATTTTGACGTCACGAAACAACACGTGCGGAATAAAGGGATTCCGTACATTTTTAATTACAAAAAAAAAGAGAGAGAGAGAAAGCCTGACACCCATATAACCACATTTGCGCCAGATCGAACAATGCGATAGCTTTTAAGAGCTTTCGAAATTGAATCAAAAGCTCTCGTTCGCGGAATTCGCACTCAGGGTTTTCTCTCTCTCTCACGTATCGTATAGGTGTGTTGTTTACTGCGCGTTCAAATTTAGAAGACTTTATTGAATGAAGAGAACACGCGTGTATACGTGGAGAATAAATGGAAAGGCAGAGCTGATGGTAATACGGACGCCCGCCTGCGCACGGCAATAATTAGCTCGTGTCCGATAAAATCGTCCGCGCGCGCGCGTTTTCATTCATTAACGACAAAATTAAGCAACAAAAGCGCGCACGCGCACGACGCCCTCGTATAAATAAAGGCTACTGCGTTATAAAGGCGAGGGAGAAGGGATGATGAGGGCGGTGGTACTGAGAAAAACGATGGTCGCAGCTGCTTTAAATACGTATCTCTCGAGCCCGTTGCGCTTTGACAAACCAAGCGAAAGGGATACATATAGCCAGAGCTTCCTGTTGCCCTGGTAGCGAACCCCATATAGATGTTTATATGTAACGGTTGTATATATAATTGGCAAGAATTATTGACGTGGTCGCCCCCGCGGAGATGGGACGACGTAATCTCTCTCACGGGTTTACCAATGAGGCGTATATGCGCGATAACGCGGCCGCTCGGAATTCCACGGAAGTCATGCGCTTTGGATTCAACTGTACGTTGGTAATACTTAATGAGAAGCCCAGATGAGTGTTAAGAATCTTAATTAAGGATTTTATAGGTTATACATTATTATTTGGGGATTGAGCAATAAAAGAACTCGTTGCGAGTTATTTAATATCGTCCGCGCAAGTTTTATTGGAAAGATCGTATATCGCGGCACTCGAAAACCTTAACTCGCGCGCGTCTTATCGTTAACCCAGTTAATCGATGTTGCTGGCAAAAGCAACACCGCACGTGTCGCGATTACATCAAGAAAGTAGTTTGTACGACTATTCGAGAGTCGAGCAGTTTCTTATCGCGATCGTGGGACAAATTAATTATTTACCTATATTTATCATCGTTCTGGGAGCAGAAAGCAATTTAACTCATGCCGAAGGAATTTTAGTGGCCCGAGACCAGGTGACACACTTCGTTATTTTTTTTTATTTACTAGATGGAAGACGATGTTTACTTTGTGTTGTCCCTTATAGCGCCATTGATATATTTTTTTTTTATCAAGTCTCGATGGGACATCGATTTATTTGCCGAGTGTAAATAGAAGTTGGGTTTTTCAATGTCGCCGACATATTTATTTTAATATGTGTCTAACATTGAGAAAAGCTTTTGTAAATGGTGGTGTTGCGCTTTTTATGCTATAATTAAGATTATATATGAATTTCATGGTGAATTACGTTGTGGAGGAGTTTGTGTATTATCAAATGATTTTAATTAGAGTTGTGAGATTTATCAACTAGCCTTCATGTTAAAATTTGTTGGTTTAGAACAAACGTATAGATTCTGTAGAGTAACCAATATTTTTAAATTACTTTTTTTTTAAACATTTGAATAACATAAATAACCAAAAATTACTATTATTTTATCCTTTAAATGGCTTTAAGATTGCAAATTAAAAGTATGGACTCAGATAAGGTTATTAATAAATAAGGAAAAAACTTAGGTATACTTTGAAGCATCTGTAATTTTTCTCTTCACAACGGTATACTAATTGTTCAATGTTCTGCTGATAATATTTTTGTACAAAATATTCGAACATCAGTATAGCAATTTTTGATTATTTTCTACTTCTCAATATTCAAATTCCAATCGACCACTCAACATTACGTCCGCAATGTAAAACATACATATAATATACGTGCAATTTATTGTGAAATGCCATCGGTTAATCGACAACCAAAAGACAACTGAAAACGCAAAGTGCTCTCGATTTGCATTAAAAAGATATATAGCGGCGGATAAAAATTATCTTAGCAGGTTTGCTATTTGATGTTCGCATACATTTCAAACAAATTATTCAGTTTATTTTTACAACTATATATACGGTCTCCGTTTCTCTCTCATCCTCGTGCACCATTTGAGTACACAAAATATATATCATCTCATTGAATCAACCATTTCCATTTCCTCTATTTGTTTTACATACCGAGTTTGCAATAAATTGCCGTTAATGGGCAAATTGTAACTCAGTGTATGTCGTATATATGAATTATATATTTCTCGAAAATTACGCGACATGAATTTCAGTGAGGATAATCTTGAGGCAATAATTTTTATCCCGGAATTCCAGCGAAAATAATTCTATTTCCAGCCCCGCTGTATATATAGCCATGAATCTCGCTAATTTTTACCGTAAATTTAAATAAACCTCGCAATTACAGCGCTCGCGCACGATCGTGACGTTTATTTGCTCCGGAACACAGTTCTCTATGTGTGTATACACATATAATTATCTTTCCACTGTATTAGTTCTGGTTTCTTTCTTGGAATACCGCGTGCGCTCTCTGTCTCGAATTTCGAGTAAATATTGACTACGCGTTAAAGCGTGATTCCTCGTTACATACATTCCTCCGAACGAATTCAGCTAGTCTATCGATCGCTCGCTCCTACTCTCACCCGAGAAAACCGAAATTTCCAAATTCAATCTCATCGACCTCAAAAAAAGGTCCATAAAAACCTATGTATCAGACACTAGAGCGCTTCGATCTCTCCTCTTCACGCACACAAAATTCCTCCGCCGGTACTTTTCCAAACGCCATCACCGGCTTCGCAACCGTCAATCCACTCTCTTTCTCTCTCCTCCGCATACCAGCGCGGCGAGAAGGAGATCCTTCGTCGGAGGGACTAGAGAAAGAGCACGTGCACCCCGAATACACGTGAATAACCGAAGACCCGCTCAAAGAAGAAGAAGCGGCAGCAGCAGTGCGAAGACTTTGGCGTGTATTCACAGATACCCCAGACACACACACCGAGAACCGTGAGCGAGCGAGAGAGAGAGAGCGATACACACTCCCACCACCTGCGCGCGTCTCTCCACTATTTTTCGTCGCTGCGCGCGAGAGCCGCCGCAGTCGCGGGCGATCCGCACTCGCACTCAGTCGTGCGCGCCGATCAGCTCAGCTCTTTGTCGTCACATTATACATATATCGCAAAAGTATACGTGAGTGCACGCACGCGTGTGTCTTTTCTCGGAGAGTTTGAGTTTCGGCCGTAGGTGGACTATGGGAGTGCCGAGGTTATCACCGGGAAGGACGCGAGAGTTCGCCCACTTTCGCGGTCGATCTTAGGAGCACAGAGCGTGCGATCCTTTCGCCCTGAAAGAGGAGAGCTCGAGACAAGACTGATATTATATTATACACATAGACAGACTGATTGACTGAGATAATACACACTGCCCAGTGTAGAGAAGGATATATAGAACACAGAGCTTTGTTACCGATCAGTATTCGATAATATAAGTGCAGCGGTGGTGTGTGAGTGCACGTGATACCTTGCACACGAACAATATATAGGAACTATGTCGCCGGCAAGCGAGCTAGACTGGTCGGAAATCCAACAACAGCAGCACCAGTGGCGTTATGGGAGTAAAAACTGTGGAACGACGGCGCGGCCGCAGCCGGTCAAGACACAGAGTACGATCGAGCTTAGCGACAAGGAGGCCGACACCGCCTACAAGAAGATCTGCAAGTTCCTCAGGCGGCTGAAGTTGAAAAAATGTGAGGTTATAGTATATATAGAACAAGCGCGTGATACGATAATTTTCGCCCGTTGCATAAGGAGCGCTGCGCGATGGGGTTATGTTTATTTAGTCGTCGCGGATGAACTTTGCCGGGTGTATGTGTGTGTGTTGTATTGGGAGAGGAGACAAAGACGCGAGCGAAGGTTGTTTTAAGGTTGGGTTCCGGAGAAGGTTGAGATTTGAAGAATTTTCTGAATGTTTATATACAGGAAACATTTTGTTTTACGTGAAAGTATTTGTTACAATGAGTGTATAGAGCTTTTGAAATATATACGTCTATTTATACTTGGAGAGGTTTCACGTTGCGGGCAATTATATATCGGAACGATAGCGCGCGTATTTACGCGTTAAAAGACACCGCAATAATGAAACGAATTCTTTATTTTTTTTTTCGAAGAACCGGCGAGAGAGTTTGTGTTCTATACTTGGTCCGCGTAAACTGTACATTTGCGGTGTTGCTTTGTTATAAGCGAGAGATTGACGCGGTCAATAAAAATTTCATACTAATACAGTTAGATGGGGAATATTGCGGTTACGTAATGCGCGCGCGACGCATTAGCACAATAATTATACACACACTCGCCTCTTATATATACACATTCAGCGTCGTTGTCTTAGAACAATAGGGCATTACGACCATTACTGCATTAGAAATCCGGACTGTCTCTCAACTCGCGTTTATGTGTGTGGGTTGCTGCTGCTGCGGTACGTCTCTGAAATATGATTCATAAATTCGGGAAACCTCTGCGTGACAAATTTCAAGGCGTGCGATATTAATAAACGTCGCGGTAGCGTGCACACAAAGAAGCGCATAGTCGCCGTTTATAATATTACTCGCACCTAGGAACGTGTAAAATTTTGGCGAACGTTCGACGATACATAATGGAAGTACCGGTATGCAAGCTGTTGGAGAACCTTAGTCACCGCGCGCTCCTTTTTTCTCTCTGTCCTTTCTTTCTTCGTCAATGAGTAACGAGTGATGTTATATTGAGAGAGAGAGCAGCCGGTGGGATTGGCTTATTTTTCCAGCGCATACTTATGTAACGACGACGCTGTATTGTGTGCGGGTAGCGCTCCTTTTTTCCCCCCCGAGTGTTTTCCGTACACGAAGTCGGACATGGTTTTTCGACTCATGCCCATACCTATGTCGTGTATTAATGTTGAGGACCGTAAATACGCTTCCACAGGCGTGATGTATAAAATTTACAAGCCTGATGAGCACAACGAGCGGTTGTGTGTGTTATACATTAATTTATTTGATATTTAACTTACCTCACCCGAGACTCTTTGCACAATATTACTGAGGCATCGAGACGAGAGATAAAGAGAGCTATTATTAGCTGCACACGCCGACTGATAGTCGTCGAACAGTTTTTCTTTCCCCCCGTCTTTGTATAATACACGTATATACTTAGCTCGACTCCAATACGAAATATCAATCACTATACGCTTTCGGCACAGGCTAGGTGGCGAGATAGATATCCGCGCGGTAAACAATAAGCACGAGCACGCTCGTCCCGTGTGTATTATAGGTCATCGATTGTGTGTCAGCTCTGCCGATCTATAGAGTTGTAAACAAGGAGGCAGTCGATTCGCGCCTGATTTTCGGCAGTCAGCCCGATGCCGTCGAGGCGAGTTATATATTATACGCGAGACTATACGCCAGTAATCGCGCCGAGGATTCACGAGACAATTCCAAGAGATAATATACGCTGCTTATTTTTCCCCGGGAACGAGTGCATCACGAGGGCCAACGATGGATATGCCGCTGTGAGAGAGCAGCCGCGCGCGTGTTATTATGAACTTCGTCAAATGGATGCGGCAGGGTACGCCTTTATATACCTCTGCATACGCGGTGCTGTTGTGCGGAGTTGTTATGAGTGTAGTTGTTGCTGAATTGCCGTGTAGTTTGTTCGTAATTTTCGTCGTTCTCAAGTATATGTAGTTGGATCCGATTGCTATAGAATCATCGTGTTCTCCGCAATTGCCGTGTATCTCTGAGGCGAAAAGTGTCTTGGAGTTTGGTCGGTACAAAATACTTATTCGCAATAGTTTATCTGGCGTCGTCTGTTCAGGAAGAGCACAGTAGTATTTCAATCCCATTATAGTATTTACATTTGGGATATGTTGAAACACACAATACGTGAAGATAGACATACAGTGCCAGTTAGGAATTATTCTCTGCGGCTTGTGTAAAGCGCGAGAAGTAAATTAATAAGTGTATATATATACTATTTCTATTTATTTGGCCATTGATTTCATCTTGTAAAATGAAAAATCCAAAGAACCACCATTAATAATATATAACCGTGTAATATATCTCAGGGCAATGGTGGCGAAAGAACCGTACATCCCCAGTGATAAATCACGCGACGAGCGTCATCATGCGTGTGTGTAGATTTATATATTTGTTCTCTTGCGAGAGCGCATATATATATACGCCGGACCTTATCATTTACGTACATATTGTATACGCCCGGTCACGTGAACCTCATCTTTCTCTCTCTCTCTCTTTCGAAGCAATGAACCTTTATTTACCATAGAGCCGGTGTTCTCTTCCCCGTGAGTATTCTGCCAACTCTCGGCGCGTGTTTACCGCGTTACATACCTACCTGCGCGCGTTTTCTTAATTAAAAGCGAAGGCCTCGTAAACGCGTGGGTAAACATGTGAAACGCGGTAACTTTAACGCGGAATGGTTCTTTGAGTCATCCGTATATATTGCATGAAAGTGCGACCAGCCAATTTTCTTTTTTCTTTTTTTTTTATAAGTCTATATCTATCGTCGTATTCGTCACGGCACGCGAGCTGCGGGAAAAGCTATGTGTTTGTTTTCGCGAAAACCGGCCCCGATAGGATGGTTTTATTCTTATCTATCTAATCAAATCGAAGAGTTGACGACGCGCGCTTATCGGCGCCACCGATTCGATGCGCGGTGACGATCGAGGCGGCGAATTTGCTCTCCCCCGCGTATCTTGAAAACTAATAAAGAATGAGTAAAACACGCAGAGATTTTTTTCTTCTTCTGTAATATAAAAGTCGCTACTGCTTTGTTTGCCTTCTAGAGTCGATGAGATTACCGTTGTCAGGTGCATGTCTGATTATATCGAAGTTATAATCCTTTAACTGATAGATTTTTATATCTATATATATTATATGATGTTGATCGAGTAAAATTTATATTATCTATTTTATTTTTATTTGTTTTGTCTGAGGCGTATATAATTATTTATCATTAATAAATTCGTATGATATACGTAAGCAGTATACAAGTATATTTGTCTGCTGTATATTATAATTAACATAAACTATACTTTTGTGCAATATAGTTTTCTAAACGCTATTTTTATTGAAATATCTCGTATCCTTTCGTTTTACTTAACTATTAAAAGTTATACTTGTACCTTTACACCGTGAAACGTGTTTTTCACTACTATACCGAATGCAGCGATCAATTCTCTCCGAAAAGATATCTATTCAGCGAGGTTTCCACGCACGTCTCGACAATCGCTGCCCACAACGTAGCAATTCTTTCGCGTCTTTCAAAATGCATCGACCCAATTCGCACTCTCTCTCTCACCGAAAAGCTGCGCTGCCCGCGAGTTGATTTAACGATCGCCCTTGCGCCTGCGGATGGACGTAAATTCAGAGAAAGAGAAAGAGAGAGAGAGAGATGAATTACGAGCGGCTGCTCCTTCAACTGTCGCGCGGGCGCTCGACTCGCGCCCTAACCCCCAAGTCTTCGCGTGACTCGCGTTTGTACACACACTCGTACCTATATAATACGCGCGTACTGTTTGAGGCCGTTAACGAAGTGGACAGATATTATCGAAGAGAGAGAGAGAGAGAGAATCGGATGAAGTCGCGAGGACGCGGCCGCACCGATGAGCTCCCGTTGCAGCCTGCCGCTGCTTCTTCTGCGAGGAGGCAGCCGCCTTCGCGACAAAGTGCAAGGGACAGTTTGTGTCAGTGTTTTACTGTCTGCGTGTTATATTAATGTTGCGCTCTCGTGTGAGTAACGGGCCGGCCGGGAGGACACGAGGTATTTCGAGATTAGCATTGATTTTTCGTTAGACGGGCGTTTTCAAAGCTGATACACTTTCTGGCAGGGTAGGCGGGTTCTCTGGGTCAAGGCTTTTCGAGGTTATAACGTGGCTGCTTAGGTTATTTAGAGAAAAACAACGTGTGGTAATTGATGTGGGCTCGTTTTTCTCAACGCGATTAAAGCTTCTCGCTCCGTGCCTTTTAATCCCGTGTGTAATATATATGTTGTAAAAGTCGAGGGTACGAAAATAGCCTCTTTATATGTGAAAATACGACAAAATATACCTATAACTGTTTTCGCGATGTCTCGTGAATCACGATGGCGATATTTAAGTTTCATTTGAATCACTGAGCGACTCATCCGTGAGAATCCATAAATTGTATGTGGCTCGCTCGCTTTAAAAATTGTAATTTCGCGAATCTGAAAATCATTGGGAAATTTCGTTGGCTCTGTTTTTTCAATATATAGGTAGGCGAGGTTATTAATATTAAAAACTAATATTCATTTTTAAATCTGGAACACTGAATATTTTTCCATTCTTATATTGAATAAATCTTAGCTATATACAAAAAGTAAATTAGCACATTACGTCATTTTCTTTCTTTTTTTTTTTTGTTATCGTTAAGTGAAAAATATCGACGTCGATAATAATTCATCCGAATCTTTTGAGAAAAACAAAATTTATCGGCTATATATACTTAATAATTAATTATATTTGAGCGCGGGCAAACAAAGTTCCAAAACGAGAAACAGAGCGCGAAAGTTCCTCTGTGGTGGTCGCGTGTCCCTCGCGGGCTGGATCGATAATCCTCCTCTCCTGCACATTCGGGCACACATAGCGATAAAAGATAAGGCGCTCGCGAATTCGCTACGACACGTGTTATAACCCAGCAGCCATGAGTCGGTACGCACACATACACTATATAGGCAGACACAGCGTCGCGTCTATTCATGTATGCGGCCGCGGCGAATTCATGAATTCGGTTCGGGCTAATCGGCCGAGTTTTTCCAAGTGCATGCGCGCAAAACGTGCACGACGGATTTTGTACTTTGAGATATGTGCGCGTATATATCGTTGTGTATAGCTTCGAATCTGGCGCGTGACGATATCACTTGGGAGCCTCGAGAATTTTGTTTGTTTCGAGTATTTTTTTTTTTACTATAAGAATGCCGAGATGAGCGGATTTAGGAAATTTACATTCTCTTGATGTTATATACTTTATCTATTTTTGTTTATTGATTAATTGACCATTCCTCGTTCGCTTTTATTAAACGTTTTTACGTCACGATAAAATGCAGCGACGGGCAATGACGTCAAGTTTGCCTACGCATATATATATTTTCTTTAATGAATGTAAATTATGCGACGAATTCAAAGCAAAATTATGAGGAATAAAATGATATAATACGCTTTCATACGCGCGTAGAGAATTCTAAAGGTTTATTCATTTCCCTGCAGCGCGTCGTGGAACTTATATAAAATTACTTTTGTTATCGCGCAACTATTAATGTCTTCCAAGTGAGGATAAAAAATTTAAATTGCGCTTCGAAGCAAAGCAAAGAGCTCGAAGATAAGGCAGCGATCACAAGATCGTCGATTTATATCTTATAGACACACATCACGCGCACACGATAACATTTGTTAAATACAAGACGAGCAAGTTAAATTAACATTTGATATACTGTCGCGATTGATCACCCTGCACGGACAGGTTATTCAATTTTTTCTTTTTCTTCCATTATTATACCCCTGTCTAATCGAAAAAGTACAACATACAGTTCTGTATACAAAAACACTCCCATCTAGACGCATTATACATCCACATACTGCGGCAGTCGCATCCATCGTTAAAAAACAAACAGCTCCCATTGTAACCGTGCCTACAGACAGAGACGCGGGCGCAATCGATCGCCACTCGTTAGCTCGACGTCGTCGCATCACCTCGCCCCGGTACACGCACATAAATTTCCAGCGGCAGCGGCGTATATATATACGCATCGCTCACCCACGCGCACCTGGCCTGACGCAGAATAGTCGGGATCCTGCTGCGCTCGTGGATCGATACTCTCGTAAAAACGGGAGGGGAGGGGGAGAGTGTCGATGCACGAGAGACTGAAGGGGGCCGAGAGTGCATTGTTTCTTTGCACTTGTGAGGCTGCGAATGGGGGGAGGTGTGTAGTAGTGCGCTTCTTCGATCTTAAAGAGCAGAATATACTTCTTAGCCACTACCCCAGGCGCAGCTCGAGTATTATATATTTTTCGGGAGGGTTGAGAGGGATTTTTCCTATATGTATATAAAGTTCTAAGTGTATATCAATATTCGAACGTTATTTATGCGACATTGTCCTATTCATTCATAGGCAATGTAATATATCGTTGCTGAGCTGCTATGCAGCGCAATTATAAAAAATGCATTCTCGCGTGCGCTATTAAAATGAGGTTTATAGGACGGCGATTGATTTTCGTTAAAACCAGTCTCAACTTATTATCTCGTTCCCTCGCTGAAAACCGGCATTCAAATACGTATGTCGGCCGATCCGCAATGGAAATATACATTTCAATTTCCGATATTTCGCAGCGATTATAATTATTATCATCGTGAGAGATTTTTTTCGAGCCTACCTGTATAAACTTTGTCGCGGAGTTAGATATAGAAGAAAGATTTTTCACGGTAAAATGATTGCGAAGCGCGCCCGGCAAACGGCAAAAATACTTATGGAAACAAAAGCGACGGGAAAAGCGGGAATCTTTCCAAGTTTACGGCGGACGCTACGACACCGCGTTGTGCTGCACACACACTCGTACTGATTTCTTTGCAGTCTTCCCTCGCAGTATACTGTCACTCGATATTGTTTCGTGTACATATTACTATTGTTATAACGTTTTATTACTAACAATTGTAGAAACTTAGTTTTTAAAAATAAAGACAAAATCATTGTTGTCTTGTTCAACACTTATCGAAATATAGAAATCCACCCACTCATATAGAATTCAAAGCCTTTCTGCTCGGCTCGCAGGTTATCCAACTTGCATTACCGCGTTTTTCGACAAACGGATAGCCGTATATATAACCCTCACACGGCGCGAAAATAGCGTCCCTCTCTCACACTCTCCGAGTCCGGGCGTGACGAATCCATTCGGCGAACCGCGCAAGTGCAGTAGGAGAGAGTACCCCAGTAGTCTCTGGCTCGTGCTGCGGTATATAATTAAGGTCAACGCCGGGCGCTATTTACAGCTCGAGGTGTCGCGAGCTCGCTTCCGAATCTCATGGGGATCGAGTGCGATATGCGCAGAACTGTAGTTGTGTATTCAATGTTTTTTTCTTTTCTTTCGTATTTAGGTCGGAGAAAAGTGTGTTGTCTCAGGTATACTCGAGTATCGAGAAAGTGGGAAATAGGTGTATTATGTATACATGTTGGAGGAGCGAAAATTGAACTGTTTATTTCAGAGGAGCGCACGTCGCGCTCTGTAGCGGCGCGGAACGTTCTATTTCCGAATGGGTTAGACACACTCGGTCTGCTCTCGAAAATAGTTCAGCTTCGTTCGTTGCCCGATGAAATTTCGTCATTTTTCAGCGCGTGAATGAAAAACGCATGAATCTATTTTAAAGCATACTATAACCACACCCGCATCACGGGGAAAAGGATGAAAGAGGACGACGAGAAGTGGGTTCTCGCGCGTATTTCTTTTTCATCTCTTTCCCCCAAAATCATTGCTTCAACTAATTTAAGGAATTATGTCTGTAAAGATATTGGTAACGATTGATTAGAGTGATTTGATGCTTTCACTGTACTGTAGCGTTTTCGTTTTTCCCTTTTTTTCTATGGGCGGTGCGATGTTCAATGCAGGCAAGGGTGGCAGCAAGGTGACGACAGTGGTGGCGACCCCCGGCGCCGGGCCGGACCGCCCTCAGGAGATATCCTACACCGATACGAAGGTCATCGGCAACGGCAGCTTCGGCGTCGTCTACCAGGCCAAGCTCTGCGAGACCAATGAGACCGTCGCTATCAAGAAAGTCTTGCAGGACAAGCGATTTAAGGTATGGCTACATTTCTTGTAACAATTATCTGTTAATAAATCTCTCATTTATTTTCTTGAGATACACATTGTGCTATCGTTTAGAAATTATACAGATTTCAAAAGTTTGATACGGAAGAAAATTCCTTGAGAAAAATTACTATTTTTTTATACAAAAATTTTATATTAGAAGTAACAAAAAAAATGTTAAAGGTTTAGTAAAATACATAAATTTCTATATAAAGTATTGAAAATGAAATGCGTGTCTGCACTATTTCCAGTATTGAATATTATAGTATTGCAAGTCTTTTTTTCATCTACAAAGAAAATAATAACTTTTTTTACGTAATTTTTCTCTCGCGTATGTTTCTTTTGAAAACTATTGGCGTAGAAGAGTTATTTTTAATAGCATTAACTTTAGTTGAATAAATCTAACACGTACTATTTACGTAATATAAAACGTCAGATTAAACTTGTCATGCAGGAAAGTTATTCTTAGTGGGGTTTAATTTTTCAAGTTATATTAACCTAATTTGATTATAATAATTTATATCTTAATAAATAATGATTTTTTGAACTATTTCCAAGTCCATTAATAACACAGAAATCGAAATATTTTATTAACACATATTTCTTTTTTTATATTACAGAACAGAGAACTGCAAATAATGCGACGTCTTGAACACTGCAACATCGTCAAACTAAAGTATTTCTTTTACTCTAGTGGTGATGAGGTAAATACTATTTTACAGCGAAACTAATATTTATTAACAGAAATGAAAAATCTCCTTATTTTGTTTGTTTTTTTGTATCATAAAAAAGAATCGAAAAATCGCGCTTAACGCTTTTTTAATGTTCGGAGAAGTTACTTTAATAATGCGTTGTAACTATAAGGTTTTTTTACTGGAGAGAGAATTGTAGAAAATAAGGGTTCGTGCCGAATCATTTCTGGAAATAAACGATTATTACCTTCCAAATTAGACTTCGAGAAACCTTAACTTGTACCAAAATAGAGTTGAGTTCTACTATAATTGTACGCTATTTTAGTCGTAAAGAACCCTATATTTATATACTTTAATAGAAATTTCTACATTTTTACAAAGAATTCTAAAATGGCAATGACCTTGTTAAAAGTTCTAGAGTAACGTATTCCAATAAATATTTCATAAATAAATAAGAAAATGAATGATTAGGGCAACAAGAAGTCTCAACTTTTGGCCTTTGTTTAATGCATGCGTCATTGTTATGTTATTTTGTAGAACGTCTTAAACGCGACTAATCCAGTTTTTCACGTGGACGTAAGTTAAAGCGTACCTAGTAGTTGAAGTGAGACAATCCTTTTGGCGAGTTTTTTAGGCAATCACGCTTCGTACGGTAGCAAGTGAATAAAGAGAGAAAAATATCCATATGAGTGGCAAACAGAAATTACTAATGAAAATGACAGATTCACGAACGAAAGATAAAAAAACGACTATTTTTACTAGCAATTCATTTACCACGAGAAGCAGAAAAAAATCTATTGGATCTAGATGGCTAATGCTGCTTGGCTAGTCATAGCTAAAGTTTTTTTGGTGCCAGTGTTTGCGTCCCGAACTATGCTATTCTGTAAAACTTTTCTGCTTTCATCTTTTGTGCAAGATTATTTTACGAGTACCATCCGTAATGGCGAAAGAAACGAATTTTAAGATTCATTCAAGGCCTACATGACGAATAGTACTCGGAAAAGTCAGAGCAGTGTATTCCAAAATTAATCTTCACAACTAATAAAATAACACGTTAATCAATGTGCGAATTGGTAAATCAGACACTTGAGGTCGAGATTTACGACTCGCTGTGCAGAAAAGTCTTAATTTTAACCCCTTCGAGACACATTCACATACACAAAACGTACGCTGGACTCATATGCGAGTAACGCGTTACATTATATTAACGATGGCTTTATTACGTGCTTGCAGAAGGACGAGGTTTACCTTAATCTAGTCCTGGAATACATACCTGAAACCGTGTACAAAGTCGCCCGACATTACAGCAAGAGCAAGCAGACGATACCGATCAGTTTCATCAAGGTAACGTAACAATTATTACTCCTTATCGGTCTAATTACACTACGCTCTATGTTCTCGACAAAAGACCGATACAAAGACAACTATATTGTTACAGAAATTGTTATAGATATCAGTTATTTTCTTACGCGTTAATTCCTTCTGGAAATAAACGTTATCATTTGTAATTTATCAAAGTATAAGTAAATTCCATTATTATTACTTTTCTTCCTTCAACATAGCTTAAGAATGTACATTGTTAAATAAGTATATTGAAAATAAAGTCTTAAATTTGCAACTTTAAATAATTCGTTCAGCAAACAATTAGAAAACTAACAAACGCATTTTGCTCGTTCATTTACAGCTGTACATGTACCAGCTGTTCCGTTCGCTGGCGTATATCCACTCGTTAGGGATCTGCCACAGGGACATAAAGCCCCAGAATTTACTGCTGGACCCGGAGACCGGAATTCTGAAGCTATGCGACTTCGGCTCGGCTAAGCACCTCGTCAAGGGCGAGCCCAACGTGTCTTACATATGCAGTCGTTACTACCGTGCCCCCGAGCTCATCTTTGGTGCTATTGACTATACCACGAAAATTGGTGAGTTTAACCAGAACGCGTTGTTATTGATAGCTATAGTTTTTTTTTTCATTCTCTCTTACAAATGCTCGTACATTTTACGACAATATTTTTCATAATGCTCCTTTTTCCATCAGACGTTTGGAGCGCCGGCTGCGTTTTGGCGGAACTCTTACTGGGCCAGCCAATCTTCCCTGGCGATAGTGGCGTAGATCAATTGGTCGAGATCATCAAAGTTCTCGGAACACCGACGCGCGACCAGATTCGCGAAATGAACCCTAACTACACTGAATTCAAATTCCCGCAAATCAAGTCTCATCCCTGGCAAAAGGTAAATACTAATCACAGTAAAAATATATACCTTACTTTAGCAGCGCAAGTCAGCGGTACGATTAATCACGACGATCATGTCTTCCTTCAAAGTCATTATTTTCTGTTCGTCTTCATCTGTTATACATTTTTTAAAATCTCATATATTCTTTATGTGACTTTGAATGTGACTAAATCTTGTTCACAAAAACCAGAAAAGGTTCTTCAAAGAAATCATAGTTTATTTAGCAATAAATTGGATAATTTATTTCACTGATGATTTTTTTAAATGAACCTTTCTGATATGATGCATTGAACATATTACAAGAGCCTTCTATGGTAGATAAATGTGTCGTCATCGAAAATAATGAAAACTACGCCAAAAGAGCAACGTCCTCTCCCATTACGTTAATGTATCAACGACATGTTACTCATGGTTTACAGTATATGCTTCAACGAATGAGCTTGCCAAAGTGTTCCACCGAGCACCAAAGAATTAGAGTAAGTCGTGAAAAAATTTTGGAACGTGTTTACGTGGCTGCCAAACTATACGTCTGTCTACGTGTTGTTTCTTTCTACATGCAAGCTCGGACACTAACATAGTCAAACGAGTTGGGAACTCGTGAATATCACTGTAAAAATATTCACGAATAAAAATATTCCGACCCCATCTGAAAGTTAAATTCATTTAAATATATTCACGACGTGCGATAATATACAGGCCAGACAATTTCAGTCACAGCTTCGTGGATGCTATACAAGAACTATACATTTAGGCTATTTAAACAAAATTTGTAACTCTTCAACGAGTTTGATGATATTTTTATCTTTATTTTTACAGTGATGAGTTGGAAAAAATCATTTGTACCGCAGTTTGATATAATAAAAATTCAGTACCCAAGAGAGGTTGCGGGAATTCAAATATTCACAATTTTATGATTTAAATTTTTTGCTATATTTTAAAATACGTAAATATAAAAATAAAACCTTTTTATAATTCGTGTCTGTTAACTTAAGACCAAATGGACTCTACCACATGACTTGATACGAAAATATTAGTCTATCATAAAGTTTATGGTAAATATGAACTGGATGGAAAATGTTAACGTACACTAAATAGGACACTTCAATCTTTTTGTTCATATTAGATTGCCTATAAATAAATAAGCGAAATTATTATGTTTTTAATTTCTATAGAATTACCGCTCCAACCGATTATTTGTATCATTATCTGCGGCAGACTTAACATCACTAACCTAGTTAATCCAATATTACAAATCATTTGAATGAAAATCAATACTTACTCTAATGTTTTGGTGCTCCTTTATCGGCACAAAAACTTAAGACACAAGACAAGCCTCTAATGAAAAATATCTTAGATTTACATGTAGTCCACTTATGCTTAAAAGCATCTTCACTTTACTTTATTAAATATTCATCATTAAAACATCATGTCAATATTTTGCATATATAATCCATAATTATTATTTATGGATCAGTGATTGTAAGTTCCCATAATATTTGCTTAATTTTTAATGTTATCATTTGTAAATGATATTTTATACATTAATTGTTTATAAATAATATCACTTTTATATAATGTCAACTAAGTTTTTTCGAATAATTTTGAAATACGTTACTGTATAAGATGTGTGATACTAGATAGTATAGCCAAAATAATGACTAAATATAACTAAAATTAAAAGATTAATTTTATTTTCTTATTTAACTGTAAAGATTTAAAATAAATTTAGACCATCAATTGTTTGTAAACTTGAGATATAGAGTGTATAAGAGTACCTTTTGTGTATAATAAAAGAAGCCCTCTATGTATTTTCATTAAAATATGTCATTATAGATGTGACTTGAAGTTAATGTTAAGAATATCTCTTGCATTTGTAATAATACAATTTCCTTATTTTACTGATTAATTTTATTATATGCATTTCAATTTTCCACACATGTATATTAATTAATTTTTACGAAGTCTATTAACATTATCGTTATTATTAAATATTCCATCCATTTAATGTTTAAGGAGTTGTTATATGTTTATATGTTTTCCCATATCTTTTGCATTTTGAATCACAGAAATGAAAAATTCTACACACGTATACCGAACTTCATCATACTAGATGATGTTTAAATCCTAGCTAAATATGCCAGCATTAAGATAGCTCAAGAATGACATGCCCCAGTATCTATCCATCACGTAATTTAAAAAAAATGACTATTCAGATGGTTGGTTATTAAATCATTTCATTCTTACAGTGGCTATATAGATATTGGAATATTTATCTTAATTTTCTTTAATTGATTTCGTAAAAATTAACTTGTAGGAAGTAGAATAAAAAAATCGAATAAAAAATTTCTTTGAAGACTGTTTTTATTATTATTCATGTTTTATTCCACTGTCATTAATTTCATTTCTCATTTTTTTTTCAATTTACATCAGTTCTATAAATGGATATATAGAAGCATTTAGAAAATTAAGTTCATCTCACTTTGAGAAAAACAAACAAAATTTTATTCTGATTTTTTTATTAGCTTGTCAGGAGAGAATGTAAAATGTGACATTTTGAGTAGAAGGTTTACTGTCGTTGTCCCCTGGCTTAAAACCAATGAATAACTCGAGGAAGGTCTCCAGGAAAACACCTGAAAAGTCATTTAGTCGATAGGTGCAAAAAACACTAACACTTCCTTTATCTGTGCGACAGGTGTTCAGGGCGCGCACGCCCCTGGAGGCGATGGACCTCGTAGCCCGGCTCCTGGAGTACACGCCGTCGTTGCGGATGACGCCTCTCGGCGCCTGCGCCCACAGCTTCTTCGACGAGCTGCGCGAGCAGGGCACGCGGCTGCCGAACGGCCGCGAGCTGCCGCCCCTCTTCAACTTTACCGAGCACGAGATCAGGATCCAGCCAACGCTCAACTCGCTCCTCATACCCAAGTACATGCAGCCAGCGGACGGCTCACAGCCCGCGGGCTCGGCCGCACCTCAGGCGGACGGCGACGGAGCCGGCGGCCAGGGTGGCGCCGCATCCGGCGAAGCACAGGCCGGTTCTGGCTCCGGCACCGGCAACTCGAACGAGGCGCAGGCCAATGCCGCGGCCCCGGCCACGCAGAACCAGGATCCCAACCAGTCGAACATGGCTTAAGCGGTACGCTGCATTCAAATCTATTGCTCATACACTTGCCATGACTACTGTCTAAGAAGTCAACAAAATTTTCATTGCAAACTTGTATAATAAGTAACAGTTAAGATTAATATCAAATGCGTTTAAAAAACTCTAGAAACCCTTATCTTGGTTATATGTTGTCACGAAACACCATAGATTTTCAAAAGACCCTGTGAAGATTTAAAACTTGGTGAAATAAGCGTAGCTAATTAACTTAATTTTTTACAGGTGTGAACAGCACTTTCTTTTCCATTGTCGGAGGTTCGACAACGTTACGCGCATCATCATTCACGAGATTTTTACGGAGAAATAAATAGATAGAAAAGAAAGACAGTTCGTAGCTTTTTACGAAAACGGAGCACGAAATTGCACGCAGCCACGTGCGAAAAGAAGTGAAATGAATAGCAATCACCACGGCGACAGCAACAACACCGGCAAACGGAGATGATAAGTCAGCGAGGTTGCGCGTATGCGTCATAAAAGAAAGATTAAGTGAAGTTTTGACGGCGACGTTTGCGATTCAATAAAAGAAATAATGAAAGAATGGTATCTTCAAAATCCCTTCCAATAGGATAAAAGAAAACTAAAACAAAACTTTGTATCACATACTCGCTAGTAATTAAACGAAGCTCGTTGTCGACTCGCGTGTGGTCGGGACTTTTGAATTGTACATAAAGAAAGCGCTCTGATGATGATTTGTGAAAGGAAGTTAAGTAAATGGAATTAAGTAAAAATGAAATCTACGAATTTCTATCGTCGATATATATATTATATATAAAAATAATAAAAAAAGGATTAAAGAGAGAACGAGGAAAAAAGCCCACGCCGTGAGGGAAAAGAGCAATGCTAATAGTTACGACTGTATGAGAAGCGAGACATGTGTTCTATATGTGCGTGCACGTGCGGGAAGCTGTGTAATATCGTTTCGTCGGAAAGAGAAAGCTCACGTTTGGCCTTGAATTCTTCGAGGACCCTCCGGACATATTTTTTCTCTTCTTTCGTTCCTTTTCTCTACTTCGATTCATACACACACTCACGCTTCACTCTATCAAACGCGAATAATAGTAGTAATAATAAAAGGGAAAGAATAAGAAAGGGACGCCCGCAACTTTGTTTCATTACATTCTACTCAAGAAGCTTTTCCTTTACGAAAACCAACGGCTTAGAAACTGAAAAATCTCGGAGTGCAAAAAAAAAAGAGGGAAAGGCTCTTCCTGGCTCTTCTCTATTTTTTCTCTGATAAAAGATAACCCTTTTGTGTGTCGACTAAAGCACACGTGAGAAACTCAGTCATGTCTTGTACACTTTCACCACACAAAAGCTTCTAGAATAAATGTGGGAAACCTGGCTCATGAACTCTTTCATTTTCGCAGTTCACTTATCGATTTTTTATCATTGCTAGTCTTCAACAAAATTGTTTTTGCTTTAATTGTGCACATAAACTTTTTGATATCATTAAAAGGCGAATACAATTTAAATTCTTGTCTACGGTGTTTTTCTTTAGCTTTTATTTATTTTTTTATTTAATTCATAAAAGTTTTAAAAATGTAAATTTTTGCCAGAATATAGAAATATCTGAAGGAATTTTTTTCCTATAGATTTAGGTAGTTTTAACATTGCGAAGATGAGGAGGTACGGTGAATCGGGTGCGGTTTCTTGGGGCAGAAACAAAGCAAATATATTAAACACGACGAAACTCACGACGAGTGATTCTTTTTTAATCCTTTAAGTTTTGACGCGCGTAAGCTCGGAGTTTACAATCGTCTAATACCAGTCTTAAAATACGTTTATTTTCTATTCTTTTTTCTTCTTTCCTCATTTTGATATCGAACGAGCGTAAGAGATAAGAGCGAAGTGAATTGTATGAAATACATACATATACATATGAATAATTTTTGTTCTTGCTGTAAGTGGATTTTGTTTTGCACAGTAAGTGTGTGTCTCTTTAATATTTTTGATGCGATTATTTTTTTAAATTGGAATTATTTGATTGTAATAAAAAAGGCCTTTTAAAATTGTTGTAATTATTTCTACTCTATATTTGGTACAAGAGATCGAGACTTCAAAGTTTGCTTAACTGCAGGACGAATAAACCAAACCAAATTATTTTACAAAGGAATCAGTTTATGATTTTTTACTGTCAATTTTGTATTTTTATAAATCGATTTTGGTCAAAAAATACTTTTTTTATAAATATAAAAATTGCACTAAAAAATTACGTAGATAACACGTATTATCTATTTCTACTCGGAATATATATTAGATTGAAAAAAGAGAAGGTTGTCGTGAAGCTTTTAAGATTTGTGTGTATATATATATATATATGCCTTATCTTGTAAATAGACAACGACTTACATATTCCTTTTCCTAATCCTAACTACATAAGCTCAAGGTGAACCTCCGAGTTGCAGTGGTCAAAAGTTATAAGGAGAAATACAAATGAATTTAAAATGATTAGACCGAATAAGTGCACGATAACAACAATTTTCAAAGTAAACAAAGAAACTCAAAGAAAAGTGCAAAAAAGAAAGATCTTAATGATTGTGTACGTGAAATAAACTCTTGTCTCTGTTGACTGCCCGATACGCGCCTACATATCACAAAAGCGTCGGTGGCTGCTACAGCTTAACGAACTAATAGAGTTCCTCCTAACATAGGGCAGTATCTATCTACGCTATTAAAAGAAAAATTCGAAGGATGCGTGTGTATGACGGAGACAAAGCGTTGCGAAAAGAATATGTCTGTCGTCCGCCATTATTATAATTACTTTTTTTTTGTTCTCGTTGATAATCGCATCCAGCTTTAACGAATTATTATGAATTCTGTTTTAATAACGTAATTATCTCTCTTGTATGAGGTTATTAACCTGAAAGAACATCGTTTCTTCTTTTTTATTATTACATATAATTTCATAAAACTACGAAAATAGATAAAGCGATTTTCAATGATTCGATGAAAGATTTTTCTACTATTTTGATGATTAACTTCATTCATTATTTTGTTTGTAACATTTTGAATCGAAATTTTTTAGAGGTGAATATAGACTATTGCAACTTTTAATTTTTAAATTCTTTTATAATACAAAATATTGTAAATCATCATAATAAAAATTTTATTTATAAATAATGTAGATGTATTTTTCTGCTTGAATTATGGTACATTTATTGAATTAAACGAATTTATTAACTGGTTTAGCATACTAAAGGATAATTATTTCTGATTTTACAAGTAAATTTCTTTCGATAAAATTATATTTTACCATAAAGCAAGAACCATGGTATCTTTCGATCGTATCCATGAAACTCTAAACGATAATAAAAAGTAAAAAGCTTTGCGTGCTCCGGTAGGTTGGGCTTCTTTCCGACTCTTTGCGGAACAGCGTACTTTGCCAGAGACTCAACTTTTTTTAAAAGGAAAAACCATGGAGTACACAAACGTCTCTTCGATGTTATAATGGCTATAAGTTATTTATTTTACTCGCCCAAATCGACAAATATACGTATACCTACATAAATATATATATAATAAACATAATGCTCGTCGCATTGACGGAGCGTCGTTATTGCACTTTTCTTTCATGGGTACATTGTCTATGAGAGGTTTTGAAAAATTTCATAAGATTCGTGAAAAAAGCGACATTCCGTCAATCTTTCTATTATTACATAAACAGAGCATACTTTGAAAATTGCGCAATCACGCTATAAGAAATAGATGAATAAAATGAAGAAGCTTGTGCAAAAACGAAGAGAGAAAAGAGAACCTAGCCGTCAAATGTATGTTTGCATGAGAGAGAAAAAGAGCGAAAAGTTGCTAATTGCGCGGAAATGTCCTTTACGACGTTTGCTCCAATAACAATAGCAACACCTAATATAATTAATGAATAATTAATAAAATATATGCGAAGAATGAAAAAGATTCTTGGTTTATATCGATTAGTTCATTTCAGTGTCACACTTAACCTTATGAACGGATGTTCTGCTTAGAAAAAGTGAAACAAAAATCAATTGACTTTCACTAGTGAACGTGGGCAATACCAGGCCAATCACTGAAAGCGGCCTGGAATTTCTTGCGTAGCGTTTATCTAGTAATAAGTAATAAATTAATTATATAAATATAAAAAGGATTCACAACTACACACATTGTCGTTCTCTCTTGTAAGAAAACCGAGTACACAATCGATTTTATATAGCTCGCTTTGCGTCCTTATATATTGTATAAAAAAGATGAAAGAAACAAACAAGCAAACTCTTAATTACAAAGTAGATTTGATGAAAGAGGGGAGATAATTAGATAAATAGGGGAGTCTAGTAAAATAAAAATAGCATGCGTCAGCGATTGTAAGATAAAAAGAAATCTTCACGTGTCGTCAGAGTGCATCCTTCCGCAGTCGAATTAAAGGCAGACACATGATAAAAAAGAAAAACGAAAAAATAAGAATTAAGTGTCTGATTTGTACAGCGTAGTAAAAGTTCATTTCTGTTTTTTTTTTTTTTTTTTTTGAAGTAAGTTTATAAAGCGTGTTAGTTCTGTAAATCATGAAACTAAGGCTTCGCAGACGACGTTCAAATGTCAACTTGGTACTTGGTTTTTTTCAGAGACGACAATTGGTTAATTAAAAAAAAATTTTTTTAAATATAAGATTCTGCGGAATTGATATCCCAAGCAGCTGACTGTGCGTGCAATTCAGAGGCAAGATTATCCTATGTTGGTTTAAATTTTGAAAATAAGTTTTTTCATTAAGTAAATAAAAAGAATAAATGACTGAGCGAGTCTCGAAGCCACGCGTGTTATCGATGGGAAGTAAACCTATTTTAGAGGTAAGCGAGCCCGTGTAAAATACCGAAAGTCTCCGTATAAATAATTATATATATATTATATATATAGATTATATATATAAATATATATAAAACTAAATTGCGATATATATATGCAGATTAATTTTAATAATTAAGATTATTGATAGGTAAAGAAACAATGCCGCTGCTGTTGTGAAAAAGTGGAATGATTATACTGAAATATATATATAAAGGATAAAGTAAACAAAAAATAATAAATCGAAATTGAAAACATTGTTATATGCTACTGCAACACAGTCACACGCAAATACCATTTCTACCCCATTTTTTCTCTGCATGAGGTTGATTGATAAGGAAAAGGAGCAAATATTATAATAAAAGAACTATAATAGAGCAAATGGATGTTAAACTTGCTCCCTTGTCATTCGCACTTTTCCTCCACAATTTTCATCTCTGTCTGGGCAAAAGTTCAAACTAGTTCTGGAAAACATGTCTGTAATGTATTTCATTTAAATGTTTAACATTTTAATTGCAAATTGTAAGACATTTAATTAGAAACTACGCGCAATTGTAAATTATTAGAATCTGCTTATTGTATATAAAATAAAAGTAATAATTTTTAGTTCAATCAAGAAAATACTAACTGTCATTAAAAACATATGCGTAAATAAATTGGAGATGTATTTTTCAAAATAGTTTTCAACTGTCCGGACTCTGCTTTCATATTTCGACACAAATTTAGACGATGAAAGGCGATAAGTGTAATAATTGTTTACAATATGGGTATAATTATCAAGTAACGATTTACAATAATGATGATAAAAATAGCGACGACGATATTGAGTATGTGTATAATTTAATCTGTGAACTGAATGTGTGAGAAAACGTTTGTGTGATAGAGAGAGAAAAAGAATAAGAAAAGTGAAGCTTGTTAAATGGGTGCATATACTTGTAGATAAATGTAAACGACGGCGAAAATTTCATTGTTTAGTGCACCGCATGCAAAAATTAGCGACTACTGCACTGATTATATGAGACAAAAGATAACATGAAAAAAATGTTCTCTTGCTTCGAATGAACATTCGAGTGCCGAGTCTTTACAATGTATCGTTCGACCGAGTCTCTCCCTTTTTAATTTTTTGTAACGTATAGTTGCGACGTTTTTAATTTTAGTGATGCCTATTTACTATTAACAAATAAAGTTAAATGGATAATCTATCGAAATTGTTTTGTAAGTGTTCTTCTTTATTTTTATCTTTTATGTAAACATCATTCGTTATATAAGGACATTGTATATTATAAATAATAATAAGACGATTAAATATTTTGTGAAGACTCATCATCTGATTGTTTATTTGGATATGAATGTCTACTTTGTCAGTGCTCACTAACTCCGGTTTCAAAATATTCTTGTAACAAATCCTGGTAGATCTCGAACTTTCCTTTTCAACTTTTTCTTTCAGAGAATCTAAGGTTTTGCCTGTTCACGTTTATTTTATTAACAGTAGAAATAACCAAACGGTGTGCAGTAAGATTACATGTAACATATATCTTCATACTGTCTTGGCAAATTTCATAAATTTTTGATGGCAAAGTAAGTTAACGATCAATACATACATCGTGTGCACTTTTTTGTATTTCTATAAAAAAAATCACCCCCATTTACAAAACTTTTTCTTGAATTTCTTTTGCTCAAATAAGTAACTCATAAAAATGGATATTTTATTTTTTCAAACGTACTAATAAAGACAAATACGACACTTTTTCATGCGCGGATTTATAAAAATATTTACAAAAATGCTTACGATGTATGTACGCATAAAAAAAAAAAAAAAAATAAAACCCCAAGAAGTTTGTTATTGAACAGTGCTTAATCACTTATCAGTCATTACCAAACACGTCATTAAGAACTGTTTGAATAAAAACTTTCCTAGACTTTGAACTTTTTTCTAGTGCGTGAAAAATAAGCCTATTGCATAAACGGGATGAATTGAAAGTTTAGTTTTTACGGGAAATTTACGCATGTTTAAGGCAACGTTAAATAAAATTATGCTTTAAAAATGCGCGATAACTAAAATTGCTCGTTCAAGTCTGATTTTACTTGGATTCATTGTTGAGCATTTTAAATTGCTATAGATTTCTTCATTTTTATGTACTTACTGTCATGAGTGATAACATTTATGAAAATGCTATTTTGACAAGAGCGGAATTTTATTTGATCAATTTTCTTTTACTATATAAGAACTTATGTAGAATTTTTATGAAAAAGTCCTAAAAATTTAACTAATCAATAGTTTTCAAAGAATTATAATTTATGATGCTCAACGTTGCTTAGGCTCAACTTAATCCTTGTAAAAAGGGAATATATAAGTAGCGGTGAATCTTATTACGTGTATACAGTATACACGCGTAAGAGCTATGTAAAAGTAATAAATATGCTATGCACGAAAAATAGAACACTTGGTGCACAATTGCGCGTGCAATAAATACATTTGTCAACGGTTTTGATTAACAAACAAAAATATTCTATATGAGTTAATTATTTTATAGAATTATGTACATAATATTGATTCAAGGCTTTTTTTTTAAATCGGATAGATTTATTAACAAAATTGAAAATTTTTCATTTTCAATAGAAAGTTAAGTAAAAGGTTTTTTAATCTCTTTTTTCTGGCGAGATCTAACATAAAAATGTTTCCAAAAGAGATTAAAATATTTGGTTTTAATCTATTGATTTTGGAAAATATCAAAAGTCTAATAGGAAGAAAAAGGTAATGAACAACCAATAACTACCACAAGGGCATCGTTATTCTTCAAATATAACTCAATAATCGTAAAACTAAACCGAAACGAATGAAAGAGAACCAGAAACAACATGAGGAAGTAAATATGAAGTGAAGATGATTTTGCAGATGTAGAGGAACATTAAGACAAAAGCCAATATACTCATGTGTCGGCCAACCGAGTGCGCAAGTTTTGGTCTTCATTTCCTTTATTTGGTGGTTCCATGAGTCTTATATCCGCAAGGACGAAGCAATGTGGGCATAATAATTCACAACTTAAGATTGTAATAAGGATGACGGCAAATTTATAATGAAAAATTAAAATATTGAGAGAAAACGAAGGAAGAACGTAAAAAAATAAATGAAAAATAAATAAATAAGCAACAAGCAAGCAAGCAGCCAGCAGCAACAAAAAATGATGAATAAACGCATTATATATATATATATTGATACAACATATTTGTAGCATACTATTGAATGTGTTAACGCGAGAATCGGTCGTGTCCCCGCGTCGCACACGCGGACACGTTATATGATACTATTATTACTGTACATTTTTGTGGTTTATTTAACAATAAAATATTAACAATAACGTTGACCTCGTGCCTCTTTTTTTAAGTTTTGCATTTACTTTAAATTACTATTTTTTAAAGACCAGTATATATGTAATATTCTTTGTTTGAGGCTGTATCATATTAGATAAACATTCACATGCTTTTACAAATAATTTTAGACTAACAGATAAGGAAATTCTTGAAAAAGATAAATTAGAACAATCAAATAATACTTTTCATCGCCTTATACATCAATATAGATTTTAATTCTCTTCCTATTGTTTTTATTTTGAATAATGAAAAAAAAAACTAATTTAAACTAAGATTAGGATGAAAAAACAGAACACATAAAGATTCGACGAAGTAGACTTTTATTCAGTTGTCAAATAAAAGAAACAGCATCTTAATAAAATACAGCACAAGAACATCAAGCCGTGAGATCGCACACGCTGTGACTGAAGTACAGCGCGAAATCGTCTCGCCGCGCTTGTCTATTGCAGCTCCCGTTCCGCGGAGAGAACAATGAGCCTCTCTTCCCTTCGAACTCGCCTGATGTCGAGAATAGGTAGGGGAGTAGGCGACGAGAAAAAAGAAAAGATATTTGCTTCTGTTGCGCGCCAAGGTGAATGGGCTCAGCCGAGCAGGACCTTGCGGATCATAGCGCCGCTGACGACCTCCTCGTCGCCCTCACGCGGCCCTATGCACTTGCTGCTGCAGAGGTACTGGAGCAACGGTAGTCTGTACTTGCCGCAAAAGTCGACGAACTTCACGTGCTCCACGCGGTTGTCGAAGAACACGCCTGCAAAGAGAAACGCTTTCTCGTTAGATCATTGTTATTTCATGATGCATAAAAATCGGATAGTATATGAGATGTATGAGGAAAAGTTATTTTCTCTTTTGCGCATTCAGATGGATCATTGGTAGATAAGTAAATGAATCTGCGTATACGAAAATCATTTTTGATACTTGAAGAAAACATGAAGTGATTCTGAGAATCATGACGAGTAATATTATATTTTGAAAATATCACTCGCTTATTAAGAGTACTTATAGTGAATCTAATGCAAATGAAGACATGAATGATTTGAAAATTAATTGCAAGTAATTGTTTTCCTTTTCAAGATTACAGTGTACTTTTAGCAATAGGAGATTCAGTATTGTAAGCATAAATAATCAAATTTATTGCTTTTTCCTACAGATATTATCGAGTCCCTCGGTTTTTTTATCATTGGAAGATAAAATTATAATTTTTGCAAACAACAGCTTTTATCTGAATGCGCATAAGTGTAGCAGTATTTTCCTTTACCACGTTAACTCGTACATGTCAAGTGCATTATTTTAATTTTGCTCGCGTGAGATAAAATATTTAATTGTCAATACTTTATTTCAGTCTGAATAAAGAGTTTAATTTATATTGAATAGACTTGCAGCAACGAAAAAAAAAAGATTTTTCTCACCTTTACAGAGACTGTTGACACATCTATGAGCGCTACTTAGGTACTCTAATAAATTCCTCGGCAAATCTTCTTCCATGTATGATATTTCGTTAGTTTTTATTGCTCGAGCAGCCAATTCCAAAAGCGATGGTGGATTGTGTGTCATGTCGGAAACGAATCTTACGACCAGTGGATTTTCCCTCAGTGAAAGCTGAAGAAATAAAAAAAAGTTTAACATAGGTTTTAAAAGAATCTAATGAATATAATGTATTGATTAACAAATTAAAATAAAATACCTCTGTCAGACATCTGAGCGTTATAATTTCGGTGGGTAGAGTTCTGAGGCTGTTTTTATGCAGTAACAAAGACTTTAAATTTTTCAGGTTAGCTATTGAACTTGGAAGGCTCTCTAGTCTATTATCACAGAGTACTAAGGCTTGTAGGGATATGAGTTGGCCCAGTGTCGACGGTACCTCCGTCAGTCTATTGCCTCCCATGGACAGAACCTGTAAACTACTTAAACGCTATTACAGTTAAGATTCTAACAAAAATATACGAAAAAATATATAATTTATCTATTAAAAATAAATGTTATTTATTGGCAATTTATTTATTTAAGCTCAATTGAAAAATAGTACAAAAAATATACTAAATGAGTGTTGGCGTACATAATAATTAGTCTAATAAACAGTTATAAATAAAAGATTAGAACTAATTTACTTCATTAAATAAAATAAAAAGTTGTAAATTATTATTTAATTTTAAACATTAAACTTAAATTACATGCACAAAATACTTTCAACTGCGGAATGGAGTATTACTGGCGTGCAGCATTATGTATTACGTAAAACTTGAATTCAAATAACGCGCGCCCGGCGCCGTGCGCGTTACAAGGGGGAGCGTACTTCGCGTCATCAACCGCTAGGTGGCGACCCGATATCTCCTTTCCGTAAGTGAAAATGAGCGGTCAAGGATATATAAGACCCAGTGAGCGCTAGACTCGTCACTCTGGTTTCCCTTCATAACACGTATAAATCTTTCGCCTTTTACTAAAGATTTCCGTGGAGGGGAACA